>JAFJYG010000060.1:0-108212 GCA_017366145.1 Cadophora sp. M221 | reverse complement strand
CATGCCCTGTGCTCGGTTGGAAGAGAACACAGAGACAAGGAAGGAGGCGCTGTCCGGGCGCCGGGGCACACGAGTCTTTCGGTTGCATTGATCCCTGGGTTCATCTTCGGCCAGCGCTGCCAGTTTCCAGTTCTCAATTCGAATCGGATACCCCTGTTGCGCCCCCTGTGCTGGGGTTCCATGCATGCCCTTGCCATCCATGAGAAGGTTTGCAGATGAGCTAAAAGCGCCATTGTGCTGATCCATGACCTCGGGTACTGCAGATCAGAATGGAAGTGTTGACTGACAGGAGAGATGTGCGGATGGAAGAATGTTATGCCCTGGCAATATCCAGACCGATGGCCACTCAGGAGCTGGGCAGAGAAACGGAGTACGATTCGACTTGAAAGAGCATATCTTGCGACTGTTCTGTTTCTCTAATAAGCATGAGCAAGCTCGGTAATTAAAGTAGCTGCTTCTCTGTACTGTATTATGTCGACCAGTCATTCATCTATCTTTTTTGTTCATGCTGAGTTGGCTTCCACAATCGCATCAAGACTAGAAAAGCGACCACCGCCCAGTGCCCAGTGCCCAATGCCACTCCCACTGCCAATACCAATGCCATCCTTACCCTCCATGCCACAGTAAAGCCATCCACCGACCGGGACCGACAAAGGAAAGGGAGGCTGGCAGGGAGGGAGAGATGTTGACTGCATGGACGTGTTCGACGAGTGTCCGGATGATCGTTCTTGCTGTGCGCCGGCCGCCCACGTTGAAACCGAAGCGAAGCAGAGCTACTCGAGTATGCAATGCAGAGCAATGCAATAGTCAAATCGAATCAAGTCAAGTCGAATCTAATGAACAACTCAAATCAATTGAAATCAAATCAAAACCATGGAACGCAGCCGCTGTTGCATTGGGGCTGGCTACCAATAATGAGACGCGGTTTGCGGTAGTCCTGCATCGATACATCCGTCGATGGCTGGCATATGGTAGCATGGCATGGCATGGCTTGCTCGTTGGTCGTCGGAGCTGTCGTTTTTCCTTCCGTCGTCCTCCCATGGACTATGAACAAGCCATGAACGAGCCATGCCATGTCATGGATTCGATTCTTGGATTCTTGGGATTCCGTTCTCCAAACACAGTTCAGGTATTGCTGCATTGGGGGTGCATGGTGCATTGTGCATTTTGAATCGCATTGTTGGTACGTTTAATTGTTATTGTTTTTCCTATTGATGACATTGTTCTTCATTCCTTACACAGGATCTCCCCGGGCGGCAGTGGATTTA
This sequence comes from Cadophora sp. M221, assembly GCA_017366145.1. Taxonomy (NCBI): domain Eukaryota; kingdom Fungi; phylum Ascomycota; class Leotiomycetes; order Helotiales; family Ploettnerulaceae; genus Cadophora; species Cadophora sp. M221. The sequence continues at coordinate 106,944 of JAFJYG010000060.1, read as the reverse complement.
CTTACTCCCTGCAACGACTCTCACCCAACCTGGAAGACCAGGCCAGGCCAGCAGCCAGGTTCCCCAGGCATCCTCGCTTAATAGAAGGCAGTACCCGTTTGGGTTAGCGCATTAAAGGGGATGGAGCTTCTTGGCACTTCAGTTTGGATTGGACTCTCCTGGACTATCCATCTATCCTGTCCTGTCCTGTCTCCTTCTCCTCCTCAAATCCCCCTCCCATGTCTCCCATGCCTACTCCGTACGGAGTATGCCTGCCTCCCATCTCATCTCATCCTCGAGGCCGGCCATGACCCGACAAAGCCTTACCGAGAATACGACAGCACCTCCAAGTATATTTCGTACAACCTCAATGCTCCGTCTGCACCGAGAGGGGTGTGGTGTGGTGTGGGACAACATCCAGAGTCGTATTTGCTGCTCCGTCCGCGCCCCTAATCCAATGCCGATGTGATACTGTACACCACCTATTGCCCGCATCCAGCCTTATCAGAGCTGGAATGGTGCTCCTGTCGCGGCTGGCCCACGCATGCAGGCAATTTGAGTGAGCGAGTGAGTGAGTGCATGGCAATTGGCAAGCATGGGGTGGCAGGCAAGGCAAGGCAAGCCAAGGGGGCGACAGAGGGGAGGCAGCAGGGTTGAGCTGGGCTGTGATCACTCACTCACTGACTGACTGCTCTCTGATCTCGGAGATGACTTGCCCTGAAGACTCGCACGCAGGTCAGTGCCTGAGGACAAAGAGGCAACGAACGTCAGGATAGATCCAGTAAGTGGCGAGCTTCTTCTGTCTTTCTGCCTTTCACTCGTACTCGTCTATTGCATATTTTTAAATGGAGGCCCATCGCTGATATTGCACATCTCCAGGAGGTGCTGGTGGATGCATCTGTGGGATCTGAAGATCATACCACAGAGTTCATATGCCTAATTTGCTGAGATTTGGGCTCCCCCTCTGAGTTCAGCGCTTTGGGAGTTTCCTTTACTTCTCAGGGGGCGCCTCGGATACTCGTCGTCATCAAACATCCACTAGCATTTATTTCAGGCCATTGATTGGTGTCAAATTTTCTTGAGGAGGTGCCAAAGAGATCCTCAGATCCGACGAGTCACGGCCCTAGATCCTCAAGATTTCCGGCCCTTCTTAAACAAGGAAGAAGCTTGATATGCACATGGGATGCCAGATGGAGTCCCAAGAAGAAAGAGTCAAGAGTCCTTCTCACACACTATCGCCATCATAGCATAAGGAGTATTTCGTGCCGAGATGCCTGGTGCTACGGAACACCAATCCCTCATCATGTACATTTGACAGTCTGCATCTCTCCGTGGCAGTGATGTGTTGTCCTGGACTTTCATCTATTCATTCCTCAATGCTGCATGAACATTGAGGAGTACCACAAGTCCCTAAGACCGGGTCCGGCGAGCTGCACGGTTCGTCTTGTACCCTTGCCAGACCCCACGGCCACGACAATGGTTCCAGCGACGACGGGTAACCTTCGGAAACAAAAAAAAAGCCCACATAACACAGAACTTAAAGGAGGTTGCACATGAGCTCGCAAAGGTCCCTCGATACGGGAGAAAGTAGGTTCACTGCATATATTGGATCTCGGTCTTCCCTCTGTATTCGGGGAAAGGCAAGATTTGCCAGGTCGGTGGTCGATCTCCCGACAAGAACTGCCTGTGAAGAGTCCTTTTTCCACAACGTTTCCTGGGGGTCCTGGCCTAAAGCCTATCGACTTCCAGGGTCAGATTTCGCTTCTTTATTTTGAGGATCTTCAACCGAGTGTTCAAGTCACCCCTGTTCTGCGGATAAAACACGGGCCTGACCATCCTTACAGTCTTCTGGTGGCTTGCCAACATCAGCAGATCGATCCAGCCATCATCCGAATGATCCATTTCTGACTCCCCGTGAACCCTGAGATCGACACATCAGCGTCTCGCCCCTGGACAGATCAAACAGGAGAAGAAACCATCCCATGCTTAAAGAGAGAAAGAAGAGCTCTCGGACTCTCTGTAACTCAACACGCAATCAACATAACGCTGGAGAGCAAGCCATACTGTTTTGTACCTGAGCGCGTCGCCGTTGAAGCCTTGTCTCCTAGTGAGGTATCACAGACCTGGATCCTTACCTATATCAGCTCTCGTTATGCCTTTCGTTGCGCGCCCTTGCCGAGCTACTAAAATTTGGCAGCCGTTTTTCTCCCACTAGAAGGAGCACGATCACACAGCCCACAGGCCTGAGGTCCAAATCAGGAGTGGCATCGGCGAACAAATCCCATTCGGAGATTTCAGCGTGATTGTGGGGGCGTTGAGGGTGTGCTGCGGCGAGATTGGATCGGGGGAGGGGGCCAACGTCGCAATCGATGCCTGTGAACTTTCTGTTGGATTCTCGAGTCAAGGTCCCCTGGAACTTGGACCTCCCTCATGGTTCTGTCGATCATGACTCCCGGAGAACTCCCCTGTGGACGAATATTCTGGTTCTCCTGGAATCCTGCATCGGGTGGTCAGGGAGCGTCCCCACTTCTGCATAAACGGTGTCTTCTTCCATCAACTTCTTGGATAGATACGAAGATAAAACGTCATTTGAAGTTTATTTCCTTCAAGATCTTCGTTTCCTCTCGACCGAAGAAGTCCAAGCAAGTTCAAAGTTTGCAGGAAACAAGCAGGAAAACAAGCAGTCTAGCTCGATCGATGCGTGCATTTCAATACTTCAACCGCCATACCAAAGTTTCATTCCGGGGGTAGGCACTTTTCTTGCCACGGATCAAGGTTTTTACTCGTCACCTTCTCGGCATATTCCAATTACAACGCACTCCCCACTTATTTCTCTGTTCACTGTTGGTGAAGTCAACACAAGCACAGAAACTGTTGCATATCGCCAGAATTCCAATCCAAGTGCTAGTCCTGAGCAGGTATCATTGGCCACAGGACCACACTGGAGGGAGAAGCTGCTCAAGCCGCCTTTGCAGTCCACTGTCAGACCCATCACCCCGTATCTGGCTATTTCTCACAGCCTTCAGGTGCCGATGACCTATAGAATCAGCCCCTTGAGCACATTTTCGGCTGACATCCCCTTTCAAGACATGGGAGAAGTAGCAGCTCTCCCCGCAACTCCTTTCCTCTCTACGTATGCATTCCGGATTAATTTGTTTCGTTCTCTGGCATAGGCTAGATCTAGCCTCAACGTCGTTGGCGTCCAGAACGATACGAGTTTACTGAATGGAGGCAGGATCTCTCACAGTTGCAGTAGCGCGCGTCTTGCCGTCCTTTAAATTCCTAAATGTCTTAGGTATTGGTGGCGTAAAGGGAGGGTGGCATCGCTTAGGAGCACAGGCCGTAGTGCTTACACCACGGATTAAGATCTGAACAGAGCTCTGTGGAGTATGCAGCTGCTGGGTTTCCCACTCAAGGAAAAAGGAAAAAGAGTAGCATTTCAAGCCTCCTTGATAGGGAGCGGGAGTCCTGGCTGCAAGTGAATGTTTCGTCCGGCCGGGTGACGAGTCTTCATCTCGGAACATATCTCTGATCGTCCACGCTGCCCGAAATTTTACAAGTTTGGAGCCGAGCGCATGCGAGGTATTGCTTTAGGCTGGCACAGCTCGCTTTGGGGGATCCGTGGCAAGGAAGAGACGATTTGAGAACGTGCATAGATTGCAGTTCTTCTCTTTTAAGAATTTGGGTAACATCGCGGCCTTCAACAATATGATCTCCCCGAAAAAAGGAGGGATCAGCAATGGCCCTCCCCTGATACCATGTGGAAGTCCACCGTTTTCTCCGGTGTGTCCATGAGGTTGCATCGTCATCACATGATTCATATTTTGTTTACAATATCTCGTCGAGGAATAGCCTGAATGGCACATGTGGTCGTCAATGGGCCTTCTGGCTTTAACCGTCTCAACTCATCACCACCACTAGCCCAGCATCCCAATTTCTCAACACAAATTCTGAAAACAGACTCTCCAGTCTAAAGCTACCTCTCTTTGCATGTCAACAACGTCTATTTGTCTCAGCCCTGTCCGACCCCTGAAACTCCCAGTCCAATCTTTCGAAACATCAACAGCCTCACCTGTCACCAGCCTCCACCAAGACCAGCCATTTCCTCCCATCACATGAAATCCTCCTCTCCCGTCCCATCCAACGTTTTCTCGGACTGGGCCAATCCCGGGATCATCACCTTCCCCGTAGTCTTGTCTCGTCTGATTGTTTTGATGTTCCCAACAGAGATATTCTCCGTCGGGCATATCAACGCATACACGTCTGAAGTGTTTCGGCACCGATCTCCTCTCCTCGCCTACACAAGTACCGCCCAGAGAGCCAAAGAGACTCTGTGCCGCAGATTCGAAACTGACTGACAGCTCGCCTCCAACGCTACCAAGATCCCCAAAAGTCACTGCAGGATCTGAACTTGAAGCTTGGGGCTACCAGCAAAACTAGACTTGGGGGTCTGAAACATGTCATGACTTTTCTCTTGACAGGCGAAACATCTCAAAGGCATGAAGACCTGTCGTCTCGTCTCTTCTCTTGCACACACGCTCTCGTTACATCGGTTGTGACAGGAGCGAAGAACGTTCAGATAAGCATAAAACACGTTCTCTCCCTCCCTCTAACCAACCAACTCAACTCATGCATGCATGAGGAGCAAGAAGAAAAAGAGGATGATAATGTGTGAACGCTATCGAATTTGAGTTGCGTTTCAACTAACACCCAGATCTGAGCGATCTGAAGTGCGGAGAATACAGTGCATCATTTTGAACTTTGACGGGATGGGATAGGATGGGATCTCGGCTGGGTATCTCCTTGTAGCTAGTGAAGTAACTTTACAAGGCGGTCTGAGATTCTTTTGTTCGAGTCGAGGATTTGGAGGGGGGGTTATAGCATGAATGTATGTATGAATCTTCACATGTAGGTAAGGGTAGAGTAAACAGTGGTTGAGGCATCGATGAGGGTAGAGAGAATTGAGATCTGCTTTGTTGTGTGACTATCTAAGCGATTCAAACAAGGGATCTTCAGTAGCTGCAAGATGGGAGATCTTTGTCTCTGGTTACATAATTTGATTTCAACTCGAGCTAGAGTCTTCGATCTCCTTGACTAAGTCCCCTTGAGATCTCACGAAGCGTAAGGTGCGTATATAGAACTGCCGTAGGCGTAGTGCACCTGAGTCTGCATTTGAACAACTAGTCTATCTTTCTTCCCCTCTTCTCCATTTCCTCTAAGGAACATTATTGAACGATCATCACAATCACCACTAACACAGATCAGCGATCTACGATCACCGATCTCCAGTTTGATACCCACACACGCACACATCCTCACCTCCATCTCAACATCTCCAAATGTCTCCCAACTCCGGTAAAGTAAAGCCCAGATCCAAACACCAGCATATAAAATCCAAGCTCCAAGCCGCATATGCACAGTACAGTATCTCTAATCTCACAAGGCATTTGTCAAGTAATGATTTAAAAATCGAAACAGCAACCCGCAGATGCAGATTCTGAAGCACGTCCTAAACCTACAAACATCTGTCATGCATATATGCATACGTAGCTACATGTCTGCATGAGTGTCTGAGAGTTTAAAAGTCTGAGGGCCTGAGGCTAAGAGGGAGAAATGTAGACTGACCGAGAGCGGATAAACTAGGCGGATGGGAAGGTAAACTGCAGGGAGTGAATGTGTTTGGGGAATCTGATAGCTTGGTTGTGTTTATGCTGTTTTAGGGCGAGGGTGGTGATAGTGATGGGGATGGGGATGGGGATGGAGGTGGTTGTATGTGGGTTTGACTCGATCGCCTGTGGGTTGGTATGTTTAGTGTGTGTGGTGGTGTTTGGAGCGAGGTGGTGGTGTTTACCCGGAAGGTGATTGGGTTACTGGTGACAAATTGGTAGGCCTGGTTTAGGAATTGCGGTTTCTACTTCGTGTATGTTTCACTCGAGGTGGCGAGTAATGTCAAATCATTGTTTAGTTGTTTGAGTTTCCTTTCATGAGACTGACTCAATTGGCAATGGAAGTCAAGGAAAAAGCCATGACTGTCTTCGCGGCAATGATTATACGTTTACACGCATTTCATATCAGATAAGATTAAGGCTCAGTATATTCTCCTTTATTTTACTCAAATTTAAATGCGGTTATACTAGCAGGAATATCTATTCATTTCCAGAAAAATTCGGCATCGCAGGTTTTCGCCCCTCTGACCTCGCTTACACTCAAAAGTGGGTCTGGCATAAGTCAACAAGCCTCTCGACACGAACATATAAATCGATCAGACGAATCATGAGCATTGCAAAACAATTGAAAAGGAAGCAGGAATTTGAAATCTTCCAACGGCTCAAGCTGAGTCATTGTGTTTATTTTTCAATTTGCATAATACCATCTGTGACCGAGTCAGTTCTGCAGTTCCTGCAAAAGAGTTGCCGATCATGGTTCAACAGGCTTATGTTTTCACGAAGCTTGGAAGGCTGGAAGAGGCTGAACATTTGCAGAGGATGATCAAAATCGCTGAGTATGTTGTTTTCAGGACTTTGGTGGGCAAAATTTCTAATGTACTCCCCAGAGATTGAGGTAATGTTCATTTCTAGGACCAACCAAGCATGCAATAAACGGTACATTGAATGGTAGGATGTTCCATCAATGCAACCACTTCTCGAAAACATGCTCCAATTTTCCTGGAGACCTGCTGTTCAAACAACCCGGACTCCTAATTCCAATAACCACGCCGATCGACCACTTGACTTGCACTTTACATACCACAGATTTACAAGACGAACATCAACTCACCATATCTCAGATCCCCAATCACTATATACCTCGAAACCGCAAGTCATTCCTCTTGTCTCATCTAACTCCGCCTCTATTTATCCACAACAAACCAAGCTCCAGCAGCGAGGAGACTCGTGACGCACGAACACCACGTCAAGGTCATGAATCCACTTCCATGAATAGCGGCGATACCGATCGGCGCACCGAGGGCGTTGATGACTGATGTAGCGTTGAATTGGATGGCTGTTGTCATGGTGGATGCGACGAAGAGGAGGAGTGTTGCTAGGACCTGGTTTTGCTCATTAGTCCTATTCTAGTCTGATGCAGGATCGAACGAAAAGTTGTAAGTTAGAGAGATTTATCGATATCCGAGGATAAAACCAGCAAGGGAGAGCATATTTCTATGAAGTAGGGAGGACATACTGCATTGCCTAATCCCACAAGCGCCGCCTTCCCGAAGAGATCGAACATCGCCGCACCACCAAGCAGAATCCCTGCGCCAGTCGACGTGATTGCGAAGATATAGAGTATGAACGCAACGTGCAGGATCAGATTGTATTTCTTGGTGAAAATATCTTGGATTCCACCGGGGATGCGAAGGGAGTCTATAGTCTGGCGACTGTAGTGTGTGGTGAGGTCGTTTTGAATGAGTGTTAGAGGGAGGAACTTGACTGTTTATTGAAATTAGTCCAGCCTAGTTCATAGTTTTCTCGTAAATCTTTTTCTTTCAGGATGTCTTTTTTTGCCAAAGAAAAGAGGGATAGGAGTAGAGATCGACATGCCATAAGTCGAAGGCTCTTTACACACCACATCCGCGAACTTAACCACCGACGCCTTGAAAAGATAACTCTCACACGTCGTCTGGAGATGTAGAGAGTATGCGTCGTGGATCGGTAAACCGGAGCCTGTTCCTGTGTAGAACGCGCTTTTAAGCGTTGTTGTGTCGATGGATATTAGAGCGAAGGATTGCCAGTTTGGAGAACAACCGATGGCCATGAGGACTGCGACGAGGATGAAGGAGAGGAGGGAGAGAACGGTTGGCGCTACGGCTTTGGGTGAGGGGAGACGTGCCATACTGCTTTGTATGCTTGTGAGAGTTGGTCTTGATTTTGGGTGGCTGTGGTGTGCTGTATTGATTTTTCTTGTTTGGTGTATTTAGTTGAAAGGTGAGATCTCGCTAAAACGTATCGTTGTTGGCGAGGAGTTCGGTCGAGGGTAGAGGAGAGTTGAAGGATGCCGAAGACTATCAGAAAGAAATACAATCCGTTCCTATCTAGGTAAGTAAGACAGATGATTGAATGTATATGTAGCTTTCGTCATGATTCAGTGGCTTCTATTTTCACACATTTGACGGGATCGAGTGAGTCAAGGTCCAATCAGTAGATTCTTCACATGTTGACTGTTGTTTGCTTTGAGGTGTCAGTCCAAGGAGTCAGACGAAGATTAAGTCAATTAGCAGCGCGAGATCACACAGGTCACTCATTTAATGAATATTCCAACTACTAGCAGCGATTGTTTCGCATAGACAGTTTCGTACCACCCGTCTGTACACGAATTAAACTTGTGTTCCCATACTAAGCGAAGTACCCCCTAACCAACGTTCAAAACCATGGAATCACAGGACGCAGTCAATATCCTCGCGACGGAACTCAGCATGTAATCCCATCTCAATCACTCATTGGTACATTCATCCAGTTCTTGTTAATGGTTGATGCAGTTTTGTTGCACGTCGAAGTTTGGCGGGGTAGACGATTTAAACGATTGAAGCGAGGGATGAAGCCACAAAATGTTGTTGTGACACCCCTCGCCGGCACAAGTAAATCACACCTGGCGATATGGAAGTGCTTACGCTCAATGGCTATCTCAATGGCTAATTTAATGAGATCAACACGGTTGGATAGCTTGGTTGGTGGCTTCACAAGTGTACTGCTGGCTGTACGCGAGGATTGCGCATTGGTCTAAACAGCTTGTCTGAGACTACTTTGACAGCTTTAGAAGCACCAGAGAAAAAAGTTTGGTGTAAGAGAAGTTCAAATTAGGTGGGAGACAGGTTTCATTGGTTCTTTCGTCTGAGCTTTCTCTTCGTCGCGGCCCGCGGCCTGTGCTTGGACAACACTCGGCCACAGGGTATCGCGAAGTCCTCGCTACATCCGCTCTTTCAAGAATTTGGATGGTTGGGGCTGTTTCTTCCTCTCCACTTCAACAACCAAGTAACCCGTGTCAAGCTTCACTTAACATGCTGCAGTTCTGGCCAGATTCGTACACGTGCAGCGCCTATCTCCATCCCATGAGCTCATCAGGCATTATAACAGACATCAAAAATCCGCAATATCCATCAACGGCTTAACAACTTGCTGAGTTCGGCCCATCTCTTCTCCGCCAAACTCACAAGCTCGCTCATCTCATCCCTCCCAATCAACATGCCTCCCGACTTAGATATGCCTAACAGCTTCGTCTTTTTCCGATTCCCGCAGTCCACAACAACCGTGACAGTCTCATCACATAAACCCTCTTCGAAAGTATCCGGATCCACCAATATCCAGTGCTTCTTATCCCGTCCTTGTACTTGCTCCTTCGCTCGGAATACAACTGTAGTGACAGCGATGGGCAGTCCTCTCAACTGAAGCTTTTTCGAATCCGACACAGCATCCTCGCAGAGTATCATCTCCCGATCCGCATCCCAATATGCCTTTGGTAACCGCACATCCTTCAAAGCTGAGACAACTGCTGCCCAAGCCGCATCGAAAGGATTGCCGTCCAACGAGATGAAGAGGATGTCGATGTACAGTGTCCAGAATGCCTTAACTTCCGGCTCCAGATCCTCCGGCTCATCTTCCTCCATCCTGTCTTGATCGCTCAGGTCGGGTGGTTGATACCATATCCGTAGATCCTCGCCATCAATCAATCCACTCGAATGCAGAAGCGAATATATCCTCGTGCTCAAGCTCTGCGCTAATGTACTAGGTGGTTGTCCAGGCATGAATGCTGGCGAACATCCTGTAGCCAATTCGATATTCGGAACTAGTAGGTCCAGCTCTTTGGCCTCATTGTAACCAGGTTGTGACGAAGGCGCGCTGGACAATTTATCCACACGGTACCCAGCTACATTACTCGCCAGCAGGATCTCCCCGCGAATCCCGCAGACAACAGTCGTATCTCCTATCCGTACCACGGCGCTTCCTTCGGCATGCGTAAGAGAGCCATTGTTGATGTGTGGGGTTCGGAATTGGGTGGGTGTTCTGCCGTTTGCGCGGGTGGAGGGGATGCTCGAGGAAGAAGGTTGGAGATGAGCGAGGAGGTAGGGATGGGGAGAGAGCTTGGCGAAGGTCTCCCTGGGAAAAGAGAGGGTCGAGGGAGGGCCGGTGGAAGCCATTATTGAGGTTTGCATGGTGAGTCTCAATAGGGCAAAGTTCTTGATGAAGTCGCGATTTGCTTTTAGAGGGGAGCTAAAGTCGGATGGTCCCGCAGGTGGTGTCCGGCCATTGGGAAGCTTGGCTGAACAAGGCTCGATCGCAAGGCTGTGGCAGAATCTGTCTCCAATTTTTTGGGTCCTCTGACGACGACGACGATCCGACTACATTAAGGCTGCACTTAAATGCTTCCACGAACGCCGACGGACTTGCTAACTCAGTTTCTACCAAAGGATTCTCTCTTCACATCTTCGATTCACACAGTTTTCGCCGTTTTGGTGCAAGTAGCAGCACACCGTTTTGGTTTGTATTCTAGAGGTCAAGGGTTCCTGTAGCTGCCTTTGCTTGACAGGTTAGCTCTGTTAATGAGAAGAAAAGCCATCAACACTATTCTATCCCTTTATACTTCTACTTCTGCATTTTCTTCTTCTTCTGCTTCTGCTTGTACTTGTACTTGTCCGCGTTTTCTGTTTCCATCGTCTTTCTTGGGCCTTTCCGTGGAGAGACCTTTTGAGGAAAGGGTGCTGGGACCTCTTTTCTTCAAGCAGTACTTGATCTCAAGCAAACTTCTAAGGCTCGAAGGGCCGCTCAATGAAGCTGATATCTGTAATCACACTTCTCGTAGCAACATTCCTCGCTGGACTTCTGTCATTTTTTTCTTGGTCGAGTCAGTGAGTTGTTTGCTGCCGCCTCTGGTGCAAAAATAAAAGCTGAATGAGACTTCATTATCTATTTACTTGTCAATCAAATCCAGAAGTAATTCTGATGAGTGTGCGAAAGCGAACGAAGTTGAGCTTGTGCCAAGCATTGCAACCTTGATCTTTCACAATAGTTGAACGATGGTATTATCTGACGAAGAAAGGAAAGGAAATGCAATTGCTCCAGTGCCAGTTGGCTCAGTCTGCTTGCGACGCAATTCCAGGGTTTGGATCTCTCTGGCTTGGAATTTGTTGGTACTCGCGTAAAATCGTCACATTTGGATGTTTGTTACCTACCCCGCCTTGTTGAGTCCGGATCAAGTAACATCTCCAGAGTCCCAGTGGATCTGGCTAAAAATAATGAGAGAACCTTGGTCGGAATTCTTGCCATAGTGTTTGGTTCTTCATTCTATACTTCTAACTAGATAAGTGCTGCACCTTGTGGTTACTCCTGAGCAGACCGTCCAAGTCCATGCCTTCGTGCGAAATTTGGTCAGCTCGGAAGTCTCTCGAATGACAGCGCTTCCAGATGTGAATGTGACTCTGGACTTTATCTGATCGCGGCACCCTGCCAGTCGTCGTGGACATCCAATCAGGACTTGGTGAGAATTCGGGTAATGTCCGTTCTTCAAGGCAAAGACCAGCGGTAAAAGCTTCCATCCCCGAAGATGCCTGTGAAAGTCGAGTTACGCAAGATGAGCGGTCACGATGTGCTGGGGTCAAGCTTCTGAATGGCTCGAGCGGGAGCTCGGCGGCTTCGGTCCGTTGACTTCTGCAGGGGCTCCAGACTTAAGCGAGGAACACTGGACGAATCATCAACAACCTGTTACCGCCCGTCCTGCATGCAGAAAACACCGACGAACATCTCAAGCTCACCGCATTGGTCCATAGCTTTGAGGTCATCACAGCGCTGTTGGCTGCGCCTGGCTTCTGATTCGTTATGTTGCAAGTGCGATAAATGTCCGCTAGTCTTCTTCGACTCTGGCCAAGCCCAGCTTCTGCCGTATTGTCTACCATTGCCTCTAGATTCCCCTTTGAAATTGCAAGAAAACTCATTTTCAAACCCAAATTGTGTTGCTTTTCAAACATATACTTGCTTGCTGGGCACATCTTTCTATCCTTGAAGCCAAAGACTTTCTTCCCCTCTCCTCCTCGACCAGACAGAGGCCCGTTCATGGACATATATGCACGCACGTCCTGGAAATCCGTACATCCTGTGACTTGCATGCGCGATAACGGCAGCTACGGTACTAGCGCTTCGATAAGACAGGCATTGGCAGTTGGGGTCCAGGACCAATATAGTCTCGCCCTGAACCGCCGACCCTCCACTTCAAGATTTCATCGACATTCTGCTGCTTCCCAAAAACGCCCAATTCATTCTGACTGGCTCTTTCGGATCATCATAGACTTTGACAGGCATATCCCTTTCGATCAAAAGCAATAGACCCAGCGGTTGGGGTGACGGTCTGGCCTCCACCTGCAGGAACTTGGTCCGAAGACTCGAAGCCGGCCGCAATCCCCCACACCTCACCACGCACCGCATACATAGTCAACCATCGCCTCTTTATCCGTGTGCGACCCCCTCTCTGGACCTGTGCGTGTTGTCTCCCCGTCTTCATTTCTTGTGCCCTTACTGTCGTCGACATTCGCTCTCTATCACATTGTATTAATTGGGGAGTCTGGTATTCCTCTGGTCGTTGCGCTTTGAACATTTGATTGCATATTTCGAGCGCATCCGCATATTCAAATACCACGAATAGACCCATTGGAGAGTTCAATGGGGCCAGTTGTTTGAGCCCTCTACCCCCGACTTCCTTGATTGTATTAAGAGGTGGGAAAGCTTCAGGTTACATCGAATGCTGCAGTAAGCTGACAACGGTTCTTAGATAACCGGCACTTATCACTCCTCCGGGACCTCAAAACGTCTCTCGGATAGAACATCTGAGTTTCAAACAACAGCAATTGCGACAATGTTTACTTCTGGAGATATGTCCGCAGTGAGGGCTGGTTCCCGGACACTGGCAGGGCTCGCGAAACGAATAAACATACCCCTTACACCCACAAGTCCACCCGGTTTAATCGAAGCAAACACAGTCGATCCTTGGAAAGAGTCAGGGAAATATGCCTTGGGCTGGACTTATCTTTGCGTAGTTCTGGTTGTGTTCGTGGGAATCACAAGATGTTATCACCTCTGGACCGACAAGATCAGGCAAGCGATGCACAAGCACGAGGTGGAGCAGCATATGGTGACCTACTCGCCCGATTCGGACTATGCGATGGGAAATATTGAGACTGGAGGAACTGCCCAGCAACTCTTCCCAAGAGAAACCGCCGAGAAGTCTTTCGTTTTGACGAGAGGACAATCACACTGGTCATCCTTTGGGGTCGTCAATGACACCCTAGCTCTGTTTAGATGGATCTTCTACCGACCGGTAGCAGAAATCAAGTGGAAAAAGAGGACAATTCTCAGCTTCCCATCCTTGGCTGTCATCGGCATTCTATTCATTGCGACAGCATTCGTGACCTTATACTGCTTCCTACCACAGCCGCTTTACTGGCAAAGCATTCAATATGGATCTCCACCACTAGCAATCCGGGCCGGCATGATCGCAATTGCAATGACTCCATGGATCGTTGCCACAAGTATGAAAGCGAACCTGATTTCTATGATTACCGGAATTGGCCACGAGCGACTCGGCGTCTTCCACAGATGGGGTGGGTACTTGTGCCTATTTCTGTCGCTGGTCCACGCCATTCCATTTTATGTTCAGCCAGTCTGGGACGACGGTGGGATGGACGTCTATTCGAAGCTCTTCCCTTCCGGAAGCGGAATAATCTATGGCACTGGAATTGCATGCCTTGTACCTCTTGGATGGCTTTGCATTGCCTCACTACCATTTCTGAGATCGCTTGCATACGAACTCTTCGTCATGCTTCACATTCCAGTTGCGGTCGCTTATGTGGGCCTTCTTTTCTGGCACTGTAAGAACTATCTCACTTCGTGGGATTACTTGTATGCTACTGTTGCCATCTGGGCTCTGTCATATTTTGTACGAGTATTCAACCTGAACTGGATGAAGCCCTGGAGAAACGCCTGGTTGATTGGAGACGAAGCGGCTGTCACTCTTATGGCCGAAAATGCTATCAAAGTCACGATTCCGACTCAAATGACATGGAGACCAGGACAATATGTCTACCTCAGAATGCCCGGGATCTCGGTCTTTGAAAACCACCCGTTCACGATTTCGTCGCTGTGCAGTGAGGATTTCCCATCAGAATATGGTGATCTTTACAGAGATTGCACACTTGTCTTCCGACCATTCGGAGGTTTCACCAGAAGAGTACTCGAAACAGCCATCGAGAAAGGTCCATTCAAGACATACCGTGCATATCTCGAAGGCCCATATGGCGGCATGCAACGAGAACTGGCAGCGTTTGATACAGTCATTTTGTTTGCTGGAGGCAGTGGTATCACAGCCATCGTCTCTCAACTGCTGAATCTCATCAAGAGAATGAGAGATGGGAAGGCCGTGACTAAGAAGATCGAGGTTGTCTGGGCTCTGAAGAGACTGGAAGCCATGGATTGGTTCAGAGAAGAGCTCCGGATTTGCAGGGAATACGCTCCTCCGGACACTGTCACCTGCCAATTTTACGTCACAGCTGCCAAAAGGCAGTCGAGAGTTGGAATGAGCGAGAGGGCACCAAGACCCATCAGTACAATCTTCCACGACAAGCTAGATGGCTTCGTTGCTGGAATCGCATCGAAGAGAAACTCGCAATTCATCCGAGACGAAGCTCAAGGAGACGAGGAGCGCGAGAGAGAACTTCGACAAGAGGACGAAGACGCAATCACGTCTCTCCCACAACCTAAACACTTGCAACACAAAGTGTTCCCACCTCAACCCACAACATTCTTCCCCCCGCCGCCAAAGAAAGCAATCCGGGAGAACGCTCTCAAGAAGCTGGAAGGAAAAGAGAAGAGAAACTCGATGATCTCCTCGCCAGGCTCCGAAGTGGATAACCACGAAGCAACCCATAAATATCTCTCCCCCTCCCTCCGCCCAGGGGATTTCCATTTCCCAGCACCGTCTCCTCGTCACGATGCTCCACACTTCCAGTTTGCGCCTCCATCCCCAAATAGACTTAGCAACAGCACATACAACCCACAGAACTACCCACCGCCACCACCTGGGCCACCTCCCAATGCCTACAGACCGGCCTCTTATATGTCCTCAGACTCCCGACCCGCCTCCTACATACCATCAGAACCCTTCCCTCCACCACAATCCGCATTTGCACCACCTCCAAGCAACCCCGCACCCTCGACAATAGCAGCGCCAACTCATCCCGAGCCAGCACACACACGCCAAAAGTCGGCCGATCTCCAAATTCAAATACCCACAAAGACAGCCTCAACAACTTTCGACTTTGGCTTCCCAACCACGCCAACAGAGTTCCAGAAGAACCTGATGCGCTTTGCCTTCGTAGGAGCCAAAAAGAAGGAAGGCTGGTCGACAGAATACGGCCGTCCAGATCTGGGGTACATGCTGAAGGAGATGGCGACTGGAGGTGCAGATGGCAAGGGAATCTTCGGGAGGAGGACGTGTGTGTTCGTGTGCGGACCGCCGAGTATGCGTGTCGATGTTGCAAATACGGTTGCGAGGCTGCAGGCAGATATCTGGGGTGATGATAGTAAAGATGAGATTTTCTTACATACGGAGAATTATGCTATTTGAGCGGCATAAAGGGATGGATTTATCTCTTTTGGATGGGAGTTCATGGCATGGGTGGTTCTATGGATGGATGGGATACCTATATTTGTAATTTATGGAATGAGGATGGGAATGGGAGATTAAATTAGACTCCTTTATCAAGCATCTAACTGTTTATGAGTGTACTTTCCTTGCAGCGACAAACCCATGAAACTTGAGGAAGAAAATCTCACTTGGGGCTCAAGTTAGCGAACAAGTAGGATTTATAGCATCTAAAATGACCCTCAACAATAGGCAACGCTTGGGAAAGAGAATTTGCAACAAGTTCTGCACGTGTCTCATTTGGTATAAGCTAAGCTTAAACAGAATTTATAATGAAGATTTGCATCGCGAATGGATGAAATGGCAGAAGAGGCTGGTATGTACTTCAATCTAGCTCCACCATCTACCAATCTAGCTCCACCATCTACCAATCAATCTTAGAGCACCTTCCTTGCTATAAGTCCTTATTCACCGGTCCCAAGCTCAAGTCTTGATAGTCGACGATCCCGATACTTCGTAATAATTTATGTTCTGAATTGTATCATCCACTTCGAACTACTCTTTCAGATCTGTGATTCTAGAGTAGTAGATACGGGACGCTTGATTGGTCTGCCGTCCAACATCGAGATGCCTAATGAAAGGCGTCTCACACACACAACTCTCTGTTGGAAAGGCAGAACTGTGAAGGTGGTTGGACGGATGAAGATCCAGAAATTTTCGGGCAGAATATTTTGAAGTTGGCAGCACTTCAAGTCTAGACCAAATTGGGATTAGACCAAGGCTAGCAACATCAATTTCGTTTCGCGCGACCCGCTCCATATATATTTTCTCTCTCCGTCTTCTTCCCACAATGGAATCTCTCAGCGAAACCAAATGGGATGTTGTGATATCCGGTACGGGATTGCAGCATTCTCTGCTTGCCTTGTGAGCTTCTGACTCTGGCTTGGAACCCATGGATCATCTCTGACTGACCTAGCTGTTCATGAAGAGCCCTGTCCCGTTCCGATAAGAAGGTCCTCCACGTCGACCAGAACGAATACTATGGAGGCGCAGAAGCTGCGTTTAGCCTGCAGGAGGTGGATGAGTGGGTAGAGAAGGTCAATAGAGGTATGTGCTGTGCGTGTTCTCGAAGCTTGGATTTGAAGCTGACAAGTACAGATTCCTCCAAACCTTTTCCGAATGCCTCGCTGTGGAAGGCAGCTGCCGAACCATCGAATGAAGCAAGCAAGCTGTCGTTCTCACGAGCCTATACCCTTACCCTCTCGCCGCAAATAATCTACACCAAGTCGAAGCTCCTTGCCCAGCTCGTGTCGTCGAAAGTCTATCGCCAGCTGGAGTTTCAGGCAGTCGGAAACTGGTGGATTCTTGACGGAGAGAGTGGACCGACTTTGAAACGTCTGCCTAATGGTAGAGAGGATATCTTCCAGGACAAGAGTATCGACAATCGTGCGAAGCGAAGCTTGATGAAGTTCTTGAAGTTTGTGGTCGATTATGAGAACCAGCCTGAGACTTGGCAGCCTCACGGTGACAGTGGGCTGGCAGGGTTCCTCTCATCGCAATTTCAGCTTCCTCCGAGTTTGCAAACGGTCATCGCAGCCCTCACTCTCTCGTTGGATTCTTCGGATGTGACTCCGGTCAAATGGGCGCTGTCTCGAATATCCCGTCATCTTTCCTCCCTTGGGGTCTTCGGGCCTGGCTTTGGTGCTGTCGTGCCAAAGTGGGGTGGTGGTGCTGAGATATCACAAGTCGCTTGTCGAGCTGGAGCGGTTGGAGGAGGCGTCTATGTCCTTGGGACTGGAGTGAAGACATCTGCTGCAGATGTTGAAGATGCTGAGCACCGGACTCAGGTGCATCTTTCAAATGGAGAAGTCGTCACCACTCAACACCTGATCGAAACCTCCGTCGCCTCGCTCCCAGACGCAAAGTTGGTTTCGAAAGCTATTGCCGTGGTGTCATCGCCTTTAAGCTCTCTCTTCAAGAGTTCCGTCGAAGGGTCACCACTCGCTGCGGTGTCGGTTATAGTCATTCCACCCAACACCATCACGATCGAGTCGGCACCTCAGTCGAATCCCATCTACATCATGGTACATTCGAGTGAAACAGGCGAATGCCCAAGTGGTCAATGTTAGTATCCCCTCTCTCTCCCGTTGCCTGCCCCAAATGCATTACATGATGATTCAACTTATGAATACTTATCTACATTGTCTGAATTTTCTTGACGATAACTACCTCTGACATACTGATGATGCTCCTCATTCTACAACTTGCTATTATGGATTTTGTTTGGTATCAAGATGACTAACCATCATCCAGGTGTTCTCTACGCCACGACCTTGCACTCGGAGCACGGCAAGAAGCTTCTTGACAGTGCTCTCTCGACATATCTTCAGTTGAGCCAGGATGAGGCGGAGCTGCTGTACACACTCTACTACGAGCAAGAACAAGTCTCGAAGAGCTCCGCCAGCTCCGATCCATCGGATGCATCTATTGACTTGGCGTTCAATGACGAGGTACTCGAGGAAGTCGAGGCTCAGTGGAAGACAGTTGTTGGTGAAACAGATGAAGCAACTTTTATGCGCTTCGAAGACCGGGAGGGAATGAATGCGTATGATGATGATGAACCCAACGAAGACTTTTGATTTCAATGGAGTGGTGTTCGGAGTTGACTTAGGCTCGGGAGGCATCCTCGCATCATGCAACTTGACTATAAAGTGGTCCTGATTGATAATGATAATTCTCTTGCGTGCTCTGCCTTCTATTTATGCTTGTGACATAAATGCTTCCGTGCTTGTGTTTACATTGATCTTTAACACCTATCCTACCTTACCACTAGCCATCTTCCCCAACGCACACTGACCTTGATTGTTGTGTTCCTGGCCTTGATTTACTCCTCCATGCAATAAGCTTCATCTTGCCTTAAAAATTGTTTTCATCTCTGTCTCGCTTAACTCGACGCACAACCTTTCACCAACCCAAATGCCCTTGGGAGAAAATTTCCACTAACAGAAGAAGGGATACGGTCGTCGGTTGCCACTGGATATGAGACGAAATATGGTTGAGAGATTATCGTGAGCAGGTAGCTCACAGATCGAGACTGTAGAGAACACAGGTGCTTTCTATTTTGTAGTGCGTAGACCCTCCTGGTTGAAGCTTCCACTCACTGCCTGTTGGATGGTAGGCATTTTCCGTGGGCACATCTCATCTGGTCACGGCATTGAATATTGTTGGTAGGAGGTAGGTATGAGGTTGATTTTGTTTCCAATTCCTGTATGGATCTAAGCCAAGCCAATCACAAGAGGCACTCCCACTCATAGTAGTGCAGTGCGGACAGACCCAACACCAGCCGAGCCGAGCCCAAGACAAGCAAAGAACAGCAGGTAAAATACAGCATAGCCCAACCCGACAAAGTCAACCACAAAGGAGGGAAAGGCAACGTCACACATACGCAACGCACCGCGCTCCTATCCAACCAATCAACGCCACTTCGCCACAACTCCTCTCTACCCGACTCTCTGACCAAGGAGACCAAGCAGGTGAGTAGAGTACCTAGTTAGGCATGTTTGTGCTCCCAATGAACCAGTTATGCAATGATGCCTGTCTGACAAAAGA
This sequence comes from Cadophora sp. M221, assembly GCA_017366145.1. Taxonomy (NCBI): domain Eukaryota; kingdom Fungi; phylum Ascomycota; class Leotiomycetes; order Helotiales; family Ploettnerulaceae; genus Cadophora; species Cadophora sp. M221. The sequence continues at coordinate 87,735 of JAFJYG010000060.1, read as the reverse complement.
AAGATCACATAGATGACTTGTGTAGTGTTTCCATCCCCATTTCCCATTTCCCATTCCCCTTCCCCAAGCCCCGTTTTCCCATTTATCCAATGATTCAATTTGTAATCATTATGTTCATCATTCTGGAATATCTCACAGTCTTCGTACGGGTTGGCGAGTCCGCACCAAGAATGGACTTGGCATCTCGTCACGTTCCGGGTCCCAGACCATTGGTTCTCCTGATCGTTCCGCCATGCGAGCAGCAAATGCGCGGCCCTTGGGCTCGGGACTTCGGTTTCCGTCAGGGATTTCTGAGATTGGTCGACCACCTGCTCTGGCTTGTGCTAGCTCAACGAGAGTTCGTCCTTTTGGTGCGAGATTTCCTGCAGTGGAGGCTTTGATGGCCATGTTATTCTTCACTGCCAGCTTATTGAGGTCATCGCCACCAGCAAGCTTTTTTGTGAGGCTTGTCTTCCGTTGTGGCGATGTTGGTGCATTTTCGTGAGATAAGAGATTGGTAGAGGATGGAATTTTGGAAAGCCGGCGATTTGGTGAGTTGCTTCGCTCTCTGAGAGCCGCCTGGCTGGATTGGGGTCGAAGGTCTGGCGCACTGGAGAGTGTTGGTAATATTGGAGCGGTATTGGCTTTACCCGCTGCGAAAATGCTGGGTTGCGATACTTGCTTCTGAATTGGTGCAGTCCTTTGGGAAATCAATGGTGGTCGAACACCGTTGGATTTGAAAGGATTCTTTGTTGACTTCTGTCGAGTTGGCGAGGGCATCGGTGGGAGATCATCGTCGTCAGACTCATCAGAAGTGAGGAGTGTCGGTTGCCATCGAGCCTCAGCACCTGCAGCGGCAGCAAAAATGTTGCGTCCAGTACTGGGAGCTTTGGTTGCTCCGCCGCGGCGAGGCGACAAGGATAATGAAGCAATAGAGATTGGTGATGGCTCAGCCATTTCGACGTCCATGGGTGTTCCAGCAAACATGGTTTGGGCTCTACCAAACGGTGTTCGAGTGCTTTTCTTGAGAGCCTTAATTGGCTCGGGAGAATCGACTGATAAGTCTGTCAAATCTGTGGAGTTCGGGAAATCGTCGCCCCCATTGGAGCTCACAGACGATAGCGGAATATCATTTGCTCCCATTGAATCTGATGCTGAAAAGTCCTTGGTGGATGTGCGACTTTGGGTACTTGACCTTTTCTGCACCTCATGCTCTACCTTCTCTTGTACTTCGTGGTCAAACTTCTTTTGTAGCCTCTCGATCTCAACCTGAACAAGGCGGTTGATCTCCAGCTGGGCTTTAACTTCCCACTCTCTTCGCACAGTAGACTCAATCTCTTGACGCATCTGTACTTTCTCTGCCTCAACACTTCGCAGTCTATTCTCGGCATCTTGTAGCTTCCTAGCAGCTACTTCTTCCTTGTTCTTGAGAAGCCTTCCAAGTTCCACTACCTCCTTCTCCTTTCTCATAAGCTTCACGACAGGAAGGTTCAAAAGACTGGCTGTGTCTGGGCGCCGATCCGGGTTGACTCTCAGGCAGTCTTTGATAACGGCATTGAGTTCCGGTGAGTAGACAGCAGGTAGTGGCGCAACCTTACCCTCTTTGATCTTTTGAACAAGCTGGAAGTGTGATTTCGCATTGAAGGGTGGCTCTCGGGAGCAAAGCTCGTAGATGATGCACCCCAGCGACCAGATGTCGGACTTGAGAGTATATCGTTCTGCCGCACAAATTTCGGGGGACATGTAGAAGGGTGTGCCAACATATGTGGAAGCAAAGTCGTGTGATGCCATAATTTTGGACAGACCGAAGTCTCCAAGTTTGACCGAGTTGTCTTCGCCAAGGAACACTGACATTGTGTTAGGGCGATTGGCCATACATAAGTTGGAGTATTACTTACCATTTTCCGGCTTCAAGTCACGATGTAGGATCATAACATTGCTCGCAGGTTGTTTGGGATTCGCCGAGTTACCCAATCCCATTACATTGCTCCCGACTTCCGGAGGATCGACACCGTAGTGGCATCTGTATAGAGCCGTAACGAGTTGCGAAAACATGCTCCAGACGAAACCCTCCTCCGCCAATTGCTTCTTGAGCTGCAAGTCCTTGATCACGCGCCCTAGATCTCCATTTCCACAATATTCCATGTATAGATGTAGGTCCTGGGTGGATTTCAGATGTTCCCGGTGGTAGTATCCGACGATGTTGGGGTGACGAAGAGAGGAAAGGATCGCAAACTCGGCGTGAAGCTGTTCTCGTTCTTTTTGCGACATTCGTACATAGTTGATCTCCTTGCGACAGAGGACTTGACCATCCTGCTTTCTGCGCACCTTTCTGATAACCCCAAAGGATCCATGCCCTAACACACATTAGTCGTCGCGACCCTTGGGCGCATTAAAGAACTCACCTATCTTCTCCAGCACCTCATACTTCTCCCCTTCAGACATAATTCCAGATTCAATGTTCTGGATCGTATTCGTTAACAAAGAGATGGTAAAGCCAGTGCCATGAGCGAGCGAATGAATTGCTATATTAGTTGGAGTCCGGGTTGTTGTTGTTGTCGTTATTGTCGTTGTTTGTCGTTGAGTTTCTGAATAATACCAAATTCAAGTTCGTGATGCGTCCTTGCTGTGTTTACAAGCGCAGGCATGGGTTGCCCAGCAACGGTCCACCGCTAACGCACCCCTGTATCATTTTTAATTGGCAGGGCTTTAGCTCTGGTGGCGACTGAGCTCCAAACCTAATCGATAAGTATTTAAATGTTCCCCGCCAATTCACTTGCTTCACTTTTATTTACTTCACTTATGCCGCGGATCTGTATGGTACTGCCTGGACTGACAGCTTCTCAGCAAATATGGTACTTCGTAAGGATGAGCTTGAGGTGCAGTTGAAGGACGAACATCAGTTAATTCGAGACGGAGTTCTGAGGGACGATAGCCCTCTTGACATCAGCAATGAGTAAGTCTCGAGCTCCCTGTTGTCGCTTCCCCCAGGACATTCAACTTGGAGGATTGTGCTTCCATGATCTTAGCGATTGTTAACTAATTGGCCTCTGCAGATTCCAAAAACTGTGCGATGCCTGTCGGATAGGATACTTGAAAGGTTGTCAGGAAGCTATAGCCTCCGGAGTTAACATCAACGCCCGGGATGTATTTGATTACACCCCTTTGATATTGGCAAGTCTCTGCGGACATTACGAAGTCGTTCAGTTCCTCCTCGAAGCCGGTGCACTTTGCGAACGAGACACCTTCCAAGGGGAAAGATGTCTGTACAATGCTCTCAACAACCGAATCCGAAATCTTCTGTTGGAATACGAGTAAGTCAAGCTCCAGAATCGACATTTCTTCCTCATATATTGGATAGTTCTAGACCGGTACTGACTTTTGCCCCTACAGTTACTCGAAGAGCAGCGATCCTCTCCAACCTTTAGCCTCGCATATTACCACACTCCTTACTCGACAAACACCAAAAACATCGGACATTTGCCTCACAGCTGGTTCGGAGAAATGGAATCTTCACAAATTCGTCCTATCAGCACGGTCACCATACTTTTCCAAGAAACTCACAACTGCACCTGAAACAACTGTTTGGAAATTGGCAAATACAATACCACCTGAAGCTTTTCATATTGCGTTGCGTTATTTATATCTTGGAGATGTACCTGCAGACCTCGGTTTATCCAGCAAGAGCTTTGTTACAGAAGAAGAAGTTCTCAAAGGCATCGATAAAGTCAGCAAACAGCTCGAGATCGAATCGTTGTGGGAAGGTTTACTGGCTGGAAGTGATAGACGGATCGCGAGACAGAGACACCAAGAGGAAGTTACAAGAGGCCGAGACCAGATAGAGACGTGGTACCGGAATAATGTTCTCAAGCACAAGATCAATGTGGATTCCAGCAAAGCAAATGACGTTAAGTGGACGAGAGACAATAGCATTTTCGCCGATGTATTGCTTCGGGCGGACGAAGAAGGTTCCGAAGAATTAACCTCGGGGCAAGAAACACCAAAAACAAGAAACACATCTGGACCTTTGAATGGCATACCTATTGGACCATCTTCGATTTCTCGATCTCCATCAGCGACAAGAACATCAAAACAAGCGGTTCTATTTCCTTGCCATCGTGCGATGTTGTTGAGATCCGAATATTTCCAGACAATGTTTGCGTCTTCATTCAAGGAAGCTCAGGTCACAGACTACCTCCAAATCATCAAGGTAAGAACTCTAGATCCCTGAAGCCCAGCAAAAGTTTCCGTTTAGAGGCCAAATTTGGGTATTTTGAACTAGATGCTCTCTGTACGATGTGGAAAGATTTGTTAATTTTTGGTTCTTAGGTTGATTGTACACCAGAGGTACTAGAAGTGGTTCTAAACTTCATTTATACTGAGCAGACACACATACCCATTGAACTTGCTCTGGACGTGCTTATTGTGGCCGACATGTTACTCATCGAGAAACTCAAAGCGAAAGCTGCAACTGTCATCAGTACTGTGGGCATGGGTAGTGGTGGCCTTCCAGATCGGACACATACCGAGGCAGGCCAAAATCAAGAAGTCGAGGTTGAGCCCATCAATGTTTATGATGTGATTCGAGCAGCTTGGGACCTCAAGGTGCAACGGTTGGAAGAGTTCAGTGCGAGATATTTGGCATTTAGACTCGAAGACTATATTGATGAACAGGAATTCGAAGATTTAATCAAAGAGAGCGCGGCTAGAATTCAGAATCGGCAGGAAACCGACACGATCGAACTTTTGGACGAGTAAATAAGCTCTATCCCAATGTCCATCATATACTGACGAGATCCAGCATTCGGCATTACTTATCTGATCGATTCCGACTTCGATTCGAGGACTCGGGACTCGAAGATATGATGGACGAGGACGAGGTAGCCACAGACGCTGATTTGGCCACCGATGAGTCTCAAAAACTAGACGAAGCCGTTGATATGGGCACTCCGCCAGACACAGTTACCGATTCTGCCTCGAATCCGTTTTTGAATGGTGAAATTAGAACCTTGGATGGAGAAGTCGCAGGCGATGAGTTTGCGGCCGACGCGATTAATTACCAAGTTCTGCTTGGAAAAATCGACACTTTGTTAGAGAAGTTGAAGCTAGACGCATAGACTAATCTAGAGCTGTTGGATACTGATATATATCATAGAGTGCTGCAGTAGTACTTTGACACCGTCTCTGCTGTGTGTTGCGTAAGATTGTAAGAATGTACCATTTCAGTGACAACGTTGCAAGGGCAGCAGCAGACGCAATCCGACTCTACATTGCCTTTATTTATTTATTCCGAGCTCATGGCAATGTGCAATTCCTTAAGTTTTGTAACCCTCTTCCTTCCAATATTTAACATGGTCAATCAGCTTCCAAGCCATTCCAGCACGCCCTTGGACATCCTCGGACCCGTTCCATTCCTGGCCCGTCCCGAAACAAATATACTTTCTATCCCCTTTCAAGTTTCAACTCATATTTTCATGAACGGCAATTGCCAAGAAGATCGAACAATCAGATCGGCTCTTCCTTCCAGCTTTCGCACCAAGCCGTATTGGCATTTGATCGCCAGCATGCCAAAACCGGTTGAGTCGGGGTTGAGATCCATCTGTCGGGCTCGCTTGTCGCTCTTGGCGAATCATTACTCCTTATCCGCGATCTCTACCAGACCGCGTTTCACCATCCGACAAGTCATGTTAGAGCTTGGCTTCCCAGATTTTGCTTCCGCCAGATTATTCCAGGGATTTACTAATGTCATCGGGTGCATCTTATGCTTGGCTTTCAATCCATGTGGAAGTTATGGATATCTTGCGTCCCGGTGATCCTGGTTTCACTATTGCATTCAGAGTCTTTTGATACATCCTAGTGGTCAACAAGGGCTCTTTTCCTGGTCAATGATGTCCAAAAAGTGCCTCTCTGTATAAGGACCCGGTGAGTGACATACTGTCAATCAAGGGGAAAGCCTCGTCTTATGCTGATCTGTACCATGTCGCTCCACCTCTCCTCGAGGGGTTATCAAGTCTCAGGCCGCCTCGAGAACTTTCTCATATTTACTCAACCTCTTCCCCGCATTGTCGAGATTCTTGGCCCATCTTGTTCTTTCGCTTGTCAATTTGCTCACCTTTTTTTTTTTTGAAAGGCTACCTGCCGTCAAAGTCAAACATACGTCCTGCCAATGAGCGTTCGACAATCAACCCACTAATTTCCTTTGTCTCAATCGAAGACATCTCTATGACAGGCTTCTCGCAGTCGAGGTCGTTCATCGGAGGAGCTATCTCAACTGTGGCGTCTCCGCTGCGGAATAGCTTCGCTGAAGTTAGTTGTCGTTCCCCTGTTACCCCACGACGGCCACGGCCATCGACTCGAGAAGAGACCACGACAAGGCCACACAACCTGCATGTTAACACAGAGGATGCAAGATATGGCACCTACACCAGCTCAACATATCTCACCACACCACATACTTTTTCAGCGGTCTCGCCAAACAAACGAAGCTCGATTTACTCCTCAAAGAGGCTCTCCGACGGCGAGTTATCGAGTGCTACACTAGTTTCACCTTCTCAGCATATCGCTTTCCCCCTCACCCCTCAATTTAAGGTATCATCTTCCGATGGGAAGCTCGGTACTTTTTCTGCAATCAATATCATTCTCGGCAAGACCGTTGGAGTTGGAATATACTCTATACCGTCCTCGATATTCAACTCTGTCGGATCGGTCGGCGCATCTCTACTGCTATGGATCACCGGTTCAGTCATTTCATTTTGCGGTCTAGCTGTCTACTTGGACTTGGGCACAGCAATACCTCGAAGTGGCGGAGAGAGAGTCTACCTCGAACGAATATTCAAGAAGCCTAGAATGCTTGCTACGTGTATGTTCATGTCATACGTCGTGCTCTTGGGTTTCAGCACGCCCAATTGCATAGTGTTGGGAGAATACGTAATGTATGCTCTGGAGATCGAGGTGAACAGGTGGAACGTGCGAGCTGTAGCTGTCTGGGTCATAACGGTGATCTGTGTGATACATGCTCGGTACCAGAAAGTTGGATTGAGAATTATCAACGTTCTTGGCGTAGGTAAGATGCTTATTCTGGTGGTTGTTATCATCTCAGGTATTGCTGGGGCATTGATGAGGGTTGGTTCCGCTTCATCACCACTTACTCAACGTCGTTTAAATGGCGGACTCGGCTCTTTCGATTTTCTGGAAGAAGATCTGCCTCGACTCAGCACGGCACAACAGAATTTCTCCAACCTCTTTGCCGGGTCTTCAATTCAACCCTACGATTACGCTACCGCTCTCCTCAAGATTCTGTACTGTTTCCGGGGATACAGCACAGCAAACCAGGTCCTCTCCGAAGTGCGAAACCCCATACCAACTCTCCGTCTCGCAGCACCAATAGCACTATCGCTCGTCTCAATAGGTTACATACTCGCCAATTTATCCTACTTCCTCGTGGTGTCCAAAGAAGACTTCCGCTCGTCGGGTGTCGTAATAGCAGGCCATTTCTTCAAGAACATCTTCGGGGAAGTGATAGGCGAGAATGTCCTCCCGCTCTTCATCATCATCTCCGCATTCGGCAATATCGCAGCTACATCGTTTGCACAAGCGCGCGTCAACCAGGAACTTGGCAAAGACGGTCTCTTGCCGTTCTCGAGTTTCTTCGCCGGGAAGAATCGGTGGGATTCACCTACACCAGGTTTGTTGCTGCACTGGCTAGTCTCTGTCCTCGTCATCGTCGTTCCACCTCCTGGAGAAATATACAACTTCCTCGTTGATATTGGAGGATATCCTGTCTCTGTCATCAGCGTCTCCATATCACTTGGTCTCTTGTACCTGCAAAATTCACCACAGGAGAATTGGCAATCGCCATTCTGCGCCAAGAAAATATACACCGTTATTTTTGCGGCGAGTAATTGTCTGCTCTTGGTCTTGCCTTGGATCAAACCTCGGGAGGGGAAAGGCGATGGTCGATTCCCGTATTTTGCGTACCCTGCTACGGCTCTCGCTATCCTTGGGAGTGGGGTTTTGTATTGGTGTTGGTGGGCTGTTGTTAGACCCAAGGTGTTTGGGGGTGAGAAGAGTTGGTTGAATGGCCATGATAGGAGGAGAGGACATAGGAGGGGAGCGAGCGATGAGGCGATGCCGATGATTAGGCATGGTAGTGAGGAGGTAGAACGAGATGTATATGAGCAGGACGAAGTCGAGGAAACTCCAGTGGAAGAAAATGGAATGAGGAAGAGGGCACCCTGCGGGTGTCCCTTGAGACACGGAACTGGCGTAAGCTAGGAAAGTGTGATAAACTGATGGTGGCATTTTGGGGGGAATTAGAGATGTAAACTGTGTATATATTTAGGAGCGAGTCGTACATAGCATAGCGTCGGAGTAAGATACCGGTACGAATTTATTTTGATGTCCTGGACTCGGATGTGGAACTTTCATTCCTAGCTCAGCCAGCCATAAATTTCACTACACTTATGCTTGAGAAAGAAATTACATTTCTTGCAGCACGTACCTGGTACTCACATCATGTTTATTACTCGGCATCACGCGATGTATACATGTACCTACCTTGTAAAGTACCCACATTTTGGGTGCAGATTTAGTGTTCGAAGATGATGAGATAACTTCGGATCAGAATCAGAATTAGAATCCGAACTATTCCTTGCCCCTCTTGAAGAGTCAGAACACTTATTCATGTGACTGTAGCCCCATTACGTAAAGTTTAAACCGAAATTTGACCTCATCTCATCTCAATCGCTTCCGCAAAGAAACCAGCTCCTGTCCACCGCCGAACTGCATTAAAGACTATGAAAATGCGCTGAAGCTAATTCCTCCGTCGAAATATCAAACCCGTATTCTACTGCTCACGCTTCTAGGACCGCATGTCAGCTCCCCACAGAAGCCAATGTCCAGCTACAACAATCAAGTCCTGTGCAGCTATTGACCCCATGATTTGGTATATTCGGCATACAGTGGTCCGAGGATCGATTCCTCGACATCGTCGAAGAAGCTCGAAGTATTGGTGGAATCGAGATACCTGATCCCCAAATCCCGCGGATATTGATGAAAAAGGCAAGCGTTCACGACGGCTTCATACCCTTGACTTTCCTCTCTTGCTATCTGCCCTGATTTAAGCAGTAGACTAGCCGTTCGAAAGTCTTGGGTATCAAGGTCGAGGTCAGAGTTGATGTCGTGTTGTTGGTTCTTTCGAAGGTCTGAGAGACTGTGACCGAGCGCCAGCTCTGTCAAAGCAAATCCCAACCTTGTGAGAATTGGCTCGTCCCACATAGACCACAAGGAATCTGGCTCTTGCTGGCGTTGGGCGATATCTGCTGAAACGCGAGCTGAGTAGAACTTGCGGCGGACAAAGAGCTGGGAGAGCTCGCTGTCTGGCGACTCTTCCCGCAGAGCGCAGAAATCCTTCCAGGTCCATGAATTGTCTATCCAAGAGGTCAAACAAAATTGTAGAATTGCAACACTGAGGCGATATGCAAGTTGCATTCGCTCCTTCCTGCGGAGAGGGTGTCGAGCATTTGGCTTCAGTAATTCTTCGAGGCAAACGATGCTCTTGAAAGTCGCCACAGCGTCGTCCTTCGTACAGACTTTATATCTCTTCTTAGTGTTTCCATGTACACCCAGATAATTTTCAGCCTGTTGCGCGTTCGTGTCTAGTCTTTCCATGAAGGAACATAGATCCTGGATGAACGACTGCTCATCATCTTGTCCATTGTGAGATTCGAAAGAGATGGAGATGGATCTGCTACGCTCTCGTTCCTCGAGTTCCGAGGAGCGATCAAGTGATCCTGCTCTTGACTTTTCGGCCCTGGTTTCTCTGCTTCTCATTTAGAATAATTGCATAAATTGTCTTGGGACATGTTGCACTGTACCTTTGTTCGACCATATCGGTAGCAGCCGTCTCAGATACAACAACGCTGCCACTGGTAATGAGTGGTTGCAGCAACTCAGCGTGCCTGTCTGTTCTTCCCTTCCCCGGAGTAAACATGATATCAAAAGTCCATCTGTGATTCTTGGCGACCTTCGGCGCGAGCAGGGCGTTCGTCAGTGAGCAGTGCAGACCAAAGTTGGCAATGTGTGCGTCGTCACAGTCGCAGGCGTAGCCATTACGTATGAGTCCATATAGTTCTTCTGCTTCGTGATAGTCTCTGACGAGAAAACCCTGTGGCAGAAACGAAGTGCTTCGTACTACGCAAGTAGCAGGGGGCGGTGGGTCATCCAAGATGCGTCTCAAGTCATTGTTCATGGTGCTCAGTTGACTGAGACGCTCTTGGACACTCGATTGCGGGAAACTGTATCTTGCGACTCTCAGATTTGACCGAAACTTTTGTAACGCTTCCTAATACATCGTTAGCCCTCTTGGTGGTGTTGAAGTGTCTTCACTGGAATAAACATACCAGACCACGATCTATCTGGGAGAACTCCGCTTTCAGACCTCTCAGCAGCTTATCCATCTCTTTCAGTATGTCGAGAATAAGCTCCGCCTTTTCCGTCCCTAGACGCCTGAACAACCTCTCATTCAAGGTTTTGTCGTCCCAGCCATCTGGCTCTGTAGTTGTGACAGCTATCAATCTATCTAATTCCTCCAATGATACATGGGAACCTAGAAGGTTTCGCACGAATTGTCGGTAAATGCATCCCTCAGTACTCAGCCGCCTCATCAGACTGGCAGCTGCGCTACCTGTTTTGGTAGCCTTATATACATTGACTGCCCCTCCAATGAGAGGATATATCGCAAGTAGGACACCTGCGATTTCGAAACCCGTCATCGTAAGACCCTTCGTCAACTCGAGATTGCGCGGGAGAGATAACAATGAACAGAAGACCTCAGGAGCGGAATGGAGACAAAGCTTGTCCAAGAACGCAAATTGGGCATAGCTGGGAGGTCTATAATGGAATGCGCCTCTGGTTATGCCTTGCCTTGGTCGCTGCCTGTGGCCATGCGGGCAGATACACAATTTCCGTAGTGGCGATTGTCGGATTCTCCAACCGGGCGTCGTTGTGTAACGGTTACAATCTCCCACCCCCTTCAGGGCTTATAATCAACTCTACAGCCTCACGCACTTGAAATATCCATCCGTCTTTTCTGACGATCGATTCAGGCTGCAGCCAAATACAATGGATCGTCACGAAGATTCGAAAGCTCTGCGAAGCCAGCAGAACCAAGCAGTTCGAGCAAAGGCCCCCATTGCCGCCGAGTTTGAGGACTGCATACAATCATTCGACCGACTTTGCGCTACGATACGTGTGAACGAGCCTGGTCCTGATGAAGCCGTTATAGCAGAAGACTGTAGGAGCCGATTAACCTTGTGGGGTCACGAAAGCGGAGCTTCTGGTCGAAAACTAGATCATGCATTGAGACGATCATTCTCATTGAGAACTGCCACTTTGGAGTTGTTGAGGGACTTACAAGCTACTCTTCAAGGGGGTAGATGGCCCCCAAACGGAATGTAAACAAGAAAGCTGATCAGCGCAAAAGCAAATGAAGAGCTTACTACTCATCCGCGAGAATCAACGGAGCAAATGATAGACTTCGTTGACAGTGTATCGAGTAGCACAGAAGAAGTTGATATAAACGACGGTCAGATTCTGGGAGACAACGCTCAGCAAAGCCTCGAAGATATTCGAGAGATTGTTAACGATCTTGCGACACTTCTCCCCAGCCTTCGAAATCCTGCCCCAGAGGACCTCTTCCATCCAGACCTATCATCCCAAGATGTCAGGCAAGACATCGAAGCAGCAATTGCGCTTTCCCCCAAGGCACCGCTACCGCTGAGCGAGAGGCTTGGGATCGCCAATTGGAGACGTCGACAACGAATCGGAGATGCAGGCCTGCAGCTATCACCATCCAATCGCGATACAACAGACACTGCGGATATCAACTTACCTTCTTCCGATATAGAAGTGCGCGGTGGACGACCAAGCGAAAGTACTAAGCAAATGTCGTACCACGAACGTCGGACAAGGAGCCGAGTGGCTTCAGATGCAGGTGGTTCAACAGCAGCGTCCCATGTTGAAACTATATTTTCTAGGACAACCTTCTTCGATGGACATTCAGTTACCTCAATCGCAGAGTCAGAAGGACCTCATATCCCAACGTTGCTCATGCCACCCGAACCACCAATCAATCTAGAACTTGGATCCTGCTTCACGTGCCCGTACTGTCAACTTGAGATTGTGGTTGGGGACCAGGTAACAACAAAAGAAGACTGGATCAACCATGTGTGGCTCGACTTAGAGCCATATCTATGCACATTTGATAGTTGCATTCGAGCAGATAAAGCATTTGGGATCAGGGAAGAGTGGTTCAGACATGAACTCGACTGCCATCGCATTCAAAAGGTTTGGTTCTGCAAAGCTTTAAAATGCAGAAGAGACTTCACGACACGGTCGCTATTTGAGGATCACCTAAACAGTGCCCACAGAACCATGTTCAAACCTAGTCAGTTATCTTTCATGATTGACAATTGTGAACGACACTCCCAGGCCCCTTTGCCAATGCAAACGTGCCCTCTATGTGGAAACCTGTGTCATGATGCAAAGTCACTCAAGCAGCATATCAGCGACCACCTCGAACAATTGGCCCTAACATCGATCCGCAGAGGAGCTAATTCGGGAGGCGATGAAGATGGCCGAGAAACCCGAGGTGGTGGCGGATTGGAAAACAATCGTGCGGAATTTCGTCTTGATGAGTTCGTCGAGGATCAGTTCGAGCTACTTGGGCTTCGAGACCGAGGAAGGGATATAATTCTAAACGAAAATGGGGGTGTCCAGAAAGCAAGCTCGATCACCGACGAAAATCCCGCAAGTGGTGGATCCAACGACTCCGTCGAGCTTCAAAACTCAAACAGCTGCAATACCGACGAAGATCCTCCATCAGACGAACCGAAGAGACATAGGAATGGCTTGTGGGTTGATAAGGTGGACGCATTTCTTTGCAAGCAGACCAACACAGATGTGTCCAATGCAGAAATTGTTGCTACTGCAACGATCCGTTCAAATACACCTCCAAGGGACGACAGTTTTGTGGGCAGGGAAGATGATCTTGACAAAATTCGAAAGTTGCTGTCGTCACCTGGTCATGTTTGTGTCCTTAGTGGCTGCGGTGGGGTTGGAAAGACATCCACGGCAAATGAATACTCGCATCTTTACGAGAAAGACCATTCATTTGTGTTCTGGGTCGAAGCTGAGACAACTGGAGGCTGCGCCGACACGTACAATCTCATATCGACACCGTTGAAAATTGACTGCGAGGTGATCCGCGACCAAGACTGTATAAATCTTCTCATCAGAGAGTCGCTTCAACAAACCGCAAACCGATGGCTTTTGGTCTTCGACAATGTCGAAGATTGGACGGAGATTTCTCAGTACATACCTGAAAATATGTCAAAGACTCGAGGTTCTGTTCTCATTACTACTAGAAAGCACGATCTGCTGGGCCCCACGCCACGGAAGAACTTTCATTCCCTCGCTATGTCAGCATTCTCAGTGGAAGAAGGGAGACAACTGCTGCTATGTTCTATGCAACCTGGTCTGACCAATGCCACATTGAGATCACATGCCGAATATTCTCTTGCTGGCAAGGCCTCGCGGTTAGTGGAGGGATTGCCCCTGGCCATAAGCATGATTGCCGGCTATGTGAAAGTCTCCAGGACTTCGTTGGCTGAGTTTCTCGAAATATGGGAAGAGCGACAATCCCGCTCGAAGGCAACAAACAAAGGTATGGAGGCTAGCTCGGTAGACACTTCGATCAACATACTATGGGATATTGGCATCAGGGAGCTCTCTGCGGCAGCACGCAATCTTCTGGACATCTTGATTTTCTTGGATCCAGAAACGATACAAAAGGATCTTTTGGTGGGTGACCACACAGAGGTTGCTTTGGAGTTTCTGAACTCAGGAGAAACCATCAGGTATGCTTTCTACTGAAAATTTTTGCCTGTTAACTAATGATTCTTTCCAGATACAAAAGGATGATTGCCGAGTTAAGTGGCCGAAGATTGGTAACGCTCAAGGAAAAGGAAGGGAAGCAGACCCTCAGTATTCATCGGCTTCTCCAACAAAAAATTCGAGACGACCTAGATCCGAAACAATTTACGGACGTTTTCGAAAAAGCGTACTGTCTAGTGAGGAAAAGATACCCTGTGGCATCCCCCATTCAAGTTCCCGAACAGCACAATTGGCCCGACTGCAAATCATACACTCCCCATGTACTGAGCATTTGGCGAGCTTTCAAGAAGAACGGTTCTCTGATCAAGCCAACTATTAGCATGGCTCAGATGTTCTACGATGCCGGATTCCATTCTTGGGAGCGCCAGATCAATCCCTCAGATGGTATTACATATCTCGAGACCGCAGAAGAAATCTTGAACATTCTTAATGCCGATAAAGACAAAAAGTTACGAGCCGATATTCACTGCGTTCTGGCGATGATTTTCGTCAATTTTGGAACCGGCAGGCAGCCTGAAATTCTACGACGTCGAAAAGAAGCAATCAGGATACGAAAAGCAGTATACGAACAGTACCCAGGTGACTCTAACAGCGATGTCCTTCTAGCAAATGCCGCGAATGATTTTGGTCTTTCCTTGTTGGAGACATACTCTTTCGAAGAAGCAGGAATGATTTTCGAAACCTGCTACAAGAGGTATTGTTGCTGGGGAACAGAAGATCAGTGGCCCTATGAGTACGGAAAGTATTACATCAATACGGCGAAAGTCAGAATGTGGCAGGGGAGGTACTCAGATGCCATCAGACTCGCCCGCAGAGGTGTGGAACTGGCAGAAAAAGCTTCTGGCAAAACATGGAAATACTTTTCGTTTCAGTTCATCCTTGCGTATGTCCTTCTGCAATCTGGGGACCTGCAAGCTGCCTTTGATTTGCATTTGGAAATCTTTCAGGCACGGAAAGAAGTCTGTGGGAAGCATGACTTGACAACCGTCCTCAGTAATTACGCTGTCGGTGCCATGTACCATCACCTGGGGGATCTTCCAGCTGCTGCGTGAGTCTATTCATACTTTCCTCGCTAAACAATGATGCTGACTTCGTCCTCGATTAGCTCAACCTTGAAACAGTGTCTCGAAAGAGCCTCCAAAACTTCTGGATTATCAGACAATGCGCTCGAACAGATTACAGGCCGAGCACGCTTTCATCTAGCCGTAGTATACAAAGCACAGAGTCTCGAACCCGAGCTTTGGGAAGCTCTTGAACGGGAGGGGCGAGTAGTTCTAGACAAGTATGCTTGTAACGAGAAAAAATGTTGCGGTGGAATACATGATGACATGGCGAAGTTTGATGGACTGCAGCAATTAGAAGCTGCGAAATACACTGGTCGAGACTTTCTTCATATGCAGAAGAGGTCTTGCACCGCAGGAGAAAGAGAAGGATCTAGGTAGCACGGTCCGTATTCTTTCAATTTGTGTGTAGGATTTGCCATTCCGATTCCTAAAATCAACCATCCTTCATCCTAAAGATCCAATTCATGAGGCGATGAACTCCTCCCAAAGTACTATCAAATCAGAATCCCATCCTCTCCAACCGGCTTCGTCCAACACCTTCCCTCAACCCGCGAGGCTACCCTCGAACATCGCCGCAACCGCCTCCTGGCCGCCTTTTGGGATTACCATCTTGTCTGGACCGTCCGCGAACTTGGCGTCTTCTGTTCGTAGAAGCTGCTTCCAAGGCTGTGCCCTAGTATCAATTTCTTTCGATACCTCGGCCCAGGCGGGGAGTTTCGACATGTTTGTAGTTTCGGCTGCCTTGCTGTTAGCAGCAGGAGCCTCGTCTGGGCAGCAATACCGTTAGCACCGCCTCCAGGTCAAGTACAATATGAGACATCCTACTTGAAGAAGATATTTGGGGCATTTCGATGAAGTTGTTGCAATTCTTGATTTGTTGGTCGACGCCCGGTTTGAAGTGGAGGAATTAATGAGGGGGTGGTTGCACAGCATGGGGTCTAGATAGCGTGCCTTGTTTTGATTGGAGTTACCTACGATGCTGGGGGCTCTGTAACTGGTCCAGCTGACACACCAAATTGACCGGTCTATGTCGTGGTGTTGGGCTCTTCTCTATTCGCTGGGACGATTTGAGGGCTGCAGATGCACATGCCGCAAGACCACCTCAATTGCCGATTGTTTCTCGAGTACATCGACAATACCTACCTCATAGTTGTCATGGCTTCAGGAGATGTGGACGTAGGTCTGACTTTTCTAAAGAAGCTAGAGCTTTACGATTGGGAGAAGCCCTTTGAGATTTACATGGATATTCCTCCGAAAGCTCCTGATCAACGCAGAAACAATACAGAGTACGAGGTCAAAAGTCATACGGTTCGCGATATCCGCGGACGAGAAAAAGATTTCAGTCTCGACGAGCAAGGATTTACTATTAGAAATTTCTCCTCGAAGATTGATTCGCAAGATTCCATTGACCGACAGTCAATCGAGAATGTTTACTTACCAGAAGTTGACGAGCTCATCAGGTGTCACATTGGCGATGTTGACCGAATCTTCATTTTTGAGTGGAGAGTACGATTCGCCTACTAGCAATACATCTTGGAAGACATCGTTAACCTTTGCTAGCTTCGGAGTGGAGATGTTCAGATCAAAGAAGGCGATATTATCGACATGAACGATCTTGAAAATTGGATAACGCCAGCCCAGGTTGTCCACGTCGGTAGACATCCGTCCATTCCACATTCAACCACTCTTGCTGATACTAGTTCCCATACAGATCAGAGCCCCCGAGCTGTTCTCCACCGGGTTCAACTTCATATGAAAGACGAAGCAGAGTCACTCTTGCAGGGTCGAGTTCGAGTAATCAAGTAAATATCTACCCATATGCCCTACCCAACATCAACTTTCCAACTGATATCAAATAGTGTTTGGAAACCCCTGAAGAATCCTGTTGAGGACTATCCTCTGGCCGTGTGCGACAGCTCCTCCATGGCGCTCGACGATCTGATCGAATCGGATCATATCAGAAAACGGTTTACTGGCGCAACTCTGTACGCACACTACAATCTTAATCAAAAGTGGTATTATTTGAGTCAACACAGACCGGATGAAGCCCTCATTATGAAAATCTTTGACTCTCAGGACAACGTCAAGGGAAAACGTAAGCTGAGGTCCAAGCGAAGTGGAATTGAAAATGCTGATTCGAGATCAGGGTGTCCGCATTCCGCTTTCAGGCATCCGAAATATCAAGAGGGTCTACCATCTCGAAAAAGCATTGAAGTTAGGGCATTGGTGTTTAGCTCGTCTAGCGAGCTATAGCAAGCGGAGTCATAGTGGAAGAGAGATAAACTCTGGCTCCCTGAGCAATGCTCAAGGAGAGTGATTAAGGACGATGAATATCTAGAAACGCATCTTTTGCTTTCTGAAAAATGTAAGTATATTAGTCTGCTTATTAAGTAGTATCGGATCATTGTGTATCGCTGGCTTTCTATCATTTCGCCACACATGCAGGACATTGTCTTCCTAACCCCTTGGACCGAGCGCCAGGCAGCTCCCAAGATCTGAAGAATCAACCCAAAGTGGTAACATTATTCCCCTCATTCCAATCTGGAGAATACCCAACGAACGGTACAGCTCTCGCCGTAACACGTACAATCCCGTCTCCCAATTTCGTCACATTATCATAAGTCCTCTCACTCCCATAAGGGCCCTTGTCCAGCTTCACATAAAAAATCTGCATCCTCACCCTATTCTCCGCGGTGCTCTCCACATCGACACCCATCGTCCTATCATCCCTGAAATTCCAGCACGTAACAGCAATAAGTGGCGGGGTTTGCACAGCTTCTGGCATTGTGGAAGTCCCGTCAGGCTCTAGTCGGGCGGACCCCGAATTCTGGATGTAGACAAATGGAGCGTTAGATGCCGTGTAGCCGGAAGGTATCTCAGCTGCGCCAAAGATATCGGTTATTCTTTCGTTCCTTATGAAGAAAAGGTCTGGTTCTGGGATCCCATTATTGATGTGGGGAATTATGGCAGTCATTCTCTGGATTGGAATGGTCCATCCCCCGCTGTTGAACCTTTCAGCAAGAGGTTGCGCTGTTGTTTACGTCAGTTTCAAACGAACCGAAAAGGAAGACCGGCTGAGGCTCAATGGAGATGGCTTACGTGGATATGTCTCCGAACCGACCCGCAAGACTCTGGATAGTCTTGATTTCTTGTCCACGAAAAATATGTGCACTTCGGCCAGCCGCGTGCCGTCATTCGTGTCAACAGCTGCAGCTGTCAACGGCGTTCCCGTGCCACGGGCATCTACATCTAGATGTCGCGAAGCTTCTATGCTATCTTGGAAAATCAAGGGTGGTGTGGGCCATCCTCTGGAAAGTTCGCTAATGCCGATTTTCTTGCTATCTTTAGGCTTTTCTTGGTAGTAAAGTCGCACGCCCTCGCTTGGAAGGACGACTGCAACGAGGGATGACTTATCGAGGACTCTGGTGACCATCCTGTGGGTGTCTGAGAATGCCGGATAATCCACGAGGGTGAAATTGGTGGTGTAGATGTCGACGATGGTTTCGATGATCGCATATTTTGTTACTGGATCAGGGAACGAGCTGACGAAGTAAAGAGCTATTCTCTGTTCAAATTAGCTCGCTTATCATGTGTAGACGACGAGAAATGCTTACGGCGATATCGAGCTCTGGGACAGACCAACACACAGCCGTCATATTAGATGGCTTCCCTGGTCCAAGCGTTCCCGCAAAATGTAGCTTGAACGGGAGCATCGATGACGAGTTCCTCCACATTGTATTGTGAAAATCACCTCGGACCCAGACCTCTCCAAACATGTCCTGATTGAAAATGAAAGTGCCGGGCCCACACTCGGTTGCTGCGAGATCGTAGACCCCGGTGGTGGGTAGAATGGGAGCGTAAGGAGCTGAATCACCTCTGTTTTTATTTCGTTTTCTAACGCCTAGTCCTACGAATAGGCCAGCGAAGACCCCCCCGGCAATGCAAGCAGCGAAAAGAAGCCACCTGAACCATAGACAAAAGGATCCTCTGGACCGCTTGCGATTTTGTTGAGGGGGTTCATCGTCAGGAGTACCAGCGGGGCTGGATTGAGCAGCCCAAGGAGATTCAGTAGGTCGAATAGGCGGAGCTGACTCAGTCGGTCGGACAAGCTCAGAGATAGAAGGGGGACGGACTGTGTAGGCTGGAGGTTTGCCCTCATCTGTTGTTGCTTGATAAGGAGGAAGGCGATCGATTTCTCTGGTGTTAGGCATCGGCTGAGCATTTCCATTTCCCCTGTCCCAAGCCATGGCGCAAAAATATCAGTTTTATGGCGGTCGTGTGGCGTTTTTGATGTAGCGCATATTTCCCGAACGCGAAAAAGACATGCACATGTCAAGATGAAGTCGGATGTTTGGTGGGGAAGCAGCTTCTTGAAGTATTGCGAGCGGTTCAATCTTCCAAGAGTGGCTGTGCCGCAATGTACTTCGTATCCCTTCGTTTGGGTGAATGGAGATCTTGGCTCGGTTAGGCGGCAGATCATAACATCATGTGAGCAATAGAAGGAGATACCGAGTGCTACGCCTTGCAAGTTGTCATCCGGTCTGACTATCCAGAATTCAAAGTGCATAAACAAAGTCAGTTTGTATGGAGGGCTCTCGAGGGACCAAGTTTCAAGCGTCGACTCCTTCGAGAGCCCAGTCCTCATCGCCTTCATTTCTGATCCAACCCTTCAACGCACTCGCTCTCACGTCCGCCTTGACTTTCCTCCTCTCAGATAATGACCTCGTTTGTTTCACTGAAGTATAGGTGTTGACATCCAGGGCCTCTTCGATTTTGGGAACCAGTACCGAAGCTGTCTTGGCAATTTCGAGAGCGAGTTTCCAGTTTCGGCGTTTACAGACCCGGCTTGCGCCTCTGAGGGAAAACTGTTTCCTACCTTGAAGAGATCCTCCGATCAAGGTCTCTGTATGGTTCGGCATCCAGGACGTCGCAATGTTAGATGGTACGATTTTTTCACCTACTCCTAAAGACTGGAGGCGACTAGAGACGAATTTCTTGTCTGTAGTCAAGATTCCAAATGGGACGAAAGAATAACCGCCTTCCCACTCTCTGCCTTTCAAAGATGAGAGCCGACCCGAGTCCGAAAAAGCTCGGGAACAAGCGATGGTCGAATGTTGCGATGAAGGCAATACAAGTGTTTGTATGTAGACATTTTTAGGTGATATGAGGAGAGAGTCGATTGAAGACAGCAGAGAAGTGGATTGCTTCAGAGCAATCTTGTCAGAACACGACTTTGAGAGACTAGGCGGAGCATCTGGGCGAGATGGCTTTCGCCGTACTGAGCCCAATGCTGAGAAGTAACCCCTGCCATGAAGAACCCCAGGATCTGCTGGTGATGGATCATCAGTGGTGTCGAGTTTGGAGGGCAGATCCCAAGGCGTAGCATCATCTTGGGCAGCCATAGTGAGTTCCATACTTGAATCTCCGCCTAATCTATTAGCTGAAGAAGTAACAATGAGTAACAATCTGGGAGATAATTACATGGAGCCTCGGAGCAATACATGTGAAGGTTGATGCCTTCTTTAAACGCAAATGGCTGGAAATGTGTTTCGGTTCTCTCATCCTGAGTTCTAATTCGGATATATTCCGACGATGCCTTCTCAGATGAAGCTAAGGCGTAACATTCTTCGAGTAAAAATCGGTTGAAAGACCGAATCGCTAGGACTTCGGCATGCCAGTCATGAAGAGTAACTCCTTGAGCTTGAGCAATTTTGTTCTGCGGAAGGCATTTCATGCCAGTGCTTAAGAAATATCAGTAGCTGTCTCTTGGCGTAGATGAATACACACACATACGCTACTGCTAGACAAACGAGGCCATTTTCCCCTGTCCCGAGTGTCAGCCTTGTGATCTACAGTAGGTATCAGGGGCGAAACCTTGTGCTACTATCCCACTCAACGGGACCCATTCTTTGATACCACCACTCCTCAATAATGGCTTTCTCTTATTAGGCCATTTGTCAAATTCTCTCAAGACTACATCCGCGATCTCATCACCTGAGATGTCCATCACATGAGAAGGAGATATAAGGTAGCGTTGTCGTTGTCATTGTTGCTTGAGCGAAGGCTGAACATAAATAAATAAATGCTCAATGTGAAGGTTCATCTGCACTAAATAGGCGAGCGAGACGTCATCTGGCCTGGCCGGGATAGCCTCGCATATCCGAACCTCCATTCCATCCATCCCACCTGCCCGCCGTCTTCATGCCTGCTTATTCCATGTCGACGGAGCAGAAACCACAATGAGACATGAGGCGTTATCGCGACTTCCGCATTCCAGTCATCAACATCTAACCGGAGTATGAATCCATTAAGTATGTGAATCCTCACCCCTAATCAACAACTGCGCAACTGCAAGCATGCAAACATGCCTCCACCGAACCCCAAGCTGACGATGTTGTCCAATCTCCTAGTATCCAAAGCCCGACGGGTGCGTAAACAACTCTTATCTCCCCCCCTCATTACCCCACCATGCACCTCGACTATGCCAATCGCATACTGACATCTCGCAGCCAAAATTCGACCTCGTCCTCAAAGTATGTCTGCGCGATATATATACGTAGTAGCACAATGCTGATGGTACCAGATTATTGATCTGAACAACGTCCCCCTCGTCAGCGGCACATCCTATGTGAAATGGCATCTCCCCTCATCGACATCCGCCGAACACCGCGGACGAACCGCGCCAGCTCCTATAAAAGAACATAAAGTCAGCTGGGACTACACGAAAACGATTCCCGTTAGACTTACTATCGACAAAAGCAGCAATCTGCAAGAATGCAGTGTTGACTTCGAGGTGGTGCAGGATTACAATAGTGCGGGGATGAGAGGGGAGAAGATTACGCTAGGGTTTGTGTCTTTGAATCTAGCAGAGTATGTGGAGGAGAGTGAGATGGGTCCGGATGGGGAGGAGGGGGTTGTGAGGAGGTATCTGATGCAGGAGAGTAAGATCAATAGTACGCTGAAGATCGCTATCTTGATGAAGCAGGTGGACGGGGAGAGGAACTTTGTTGCACCTCCTCTGAAGACTGCTCCAGTGTTTGGAGGTATTGCAGGAATCATGGCGGGGGAGCAAGCAGAGCAAGATGATATTGGACGTGGGTACTGTTTGCCCATTGTAGGGACATATGCTGATTGAGGTAGGTATGCCCACGATTAGCAAATCGCGAGATCATGGTGAGCTACAGGATATGTATCGGCGGGCTTTAGCTGCTTCTTGGGCAGCACATGCGGATGAGTTGCCTGCAGACCAATGTTTGGAGGACATATTCAACGGCGGAGATGGATGGAAGCACCATGACAAAACGTCAACTCCAAGAATCACCCACGACGATAGTGGTGGAGAAGAGCGAAATGCCCGACATCATCATCGATCAGTGTCAGGCACTAGTTCGAAAAGCGGAACATCTCAAACTACTGTCACTGGCAAGAGGACAATGAGGATGGGGCATAAGCATTCCGGAAGTCGAGAGACATTAGGCGGCCCTTCGCCTCAATCGGCCGTGGACATGCATGATACTTCTTCGGAGAATTCTTCAGAAAGGGGGAGGACTGGATTCAAGAAAGCCCCGGAGCTAGACGAATTTGATATCAGGGATGATTTAGTTGCTTGGAGATTGCCAGGGACGGTATCTTGATGGATTGTATGAAGTATAAAAACATAGTGTGGGGTATAGCGGAACATATGGGGGCGTTTTATGGCTAGGGGGTATTATTTTTTGGAGGTTGTAATATCCACAACTATGACAGCGAGTTTTGCTTCTGCTACCACGAGTGCCTCTGCCGTTGGATGGAGTTCGATGCCCTTTTGTGCACTCTACTAAATCCGCAACCCAGAACGCCATGCCATGCCATATGTTCTTAACCAATAATCCAACAAACCTCTTCGCTCACTCCTCCGAATCCCCCTCCAAAACTCTAGCTTTCAAAATCCTAACCTCCTCCACCGGCCTATCCTCCGCCCCAGTCCTAACCAAGCCCATCCTCTTCACAACCGCCAACCCTCTTGTAACCCTCCCAAAAATAGTATGCTTCCCATCCAACCACGGCGTCGGGGCCAGCGTAATAAAGAACTGGCTCCCATTCGTATTCGGACCGCTATTCGCCATACTGAGGATACCTGCGCCAGTATGCTTGAGGGCGGGCGAGATCTCGTCCTCGAACTTCTCGCCGTAGATTGAGGAACCGCCTCGACCTGTGCCGGTTGGGTCGCCGGTCTGGAGCATGAAGGAGGGGATTATGCGGTGGAAGAGGAGCGTGTCGTAGTAGCCTCTCGAGACTAGGGTGGAGAAGTTCGTGCATGTCTGAGTGTGGTGAGGAGTGTTAGTGTGGGGTTGATGAGGGGGAGTGAGTGAGTGAAGGGTGAGGGAGAGTGGAACCTTTGGGGCGTGGTCGTGGTATAGCTCGACGAAGATTGTGCCCTGGGATTAAGTTAGGATTGTATGGGCTTTAGTAAGAACGGATTGGGGCGTACCATTGTCGTCTCGAGGGTGATATTCGTCGCCATCTTGAAAGTTGTGCTTGTTTGCGCCGGAGAGAATAGCGGGAGGAAATGACGAGTCGCAGATCCAGTAATTAGCTATCAGGCAGATGCTAGTTGAAATCCAAGAGTTTCAGGTTGTTATTTGGCTTGAGAAAGTGCCGGAGGTTGATACTTGAATTTGCTAGAAGCTGGTGTTGTTGATTTTGACGAGGCTGAAAGCTTCCGCGCGAAAAGCTCCCCCACCTCGCTTTGAAACATCCTTGCAAGCAAATGACGACGTTGGCTCTTGATATATCAAACACCGACACATTTCCCACCGTTTAATTTTTCACACCTTTCTATTCATCAAAAGTCGCGTAGAACAACGCGTTAATATGGAATTTTGAAAGAACCTTTCGTTTTTCTGAATGAACCCGAAGCGCACTCGCGATCTGGCCTCTTGAACCCAACATCACCTCGTCGACCAGGCCACTGCCTCACGTGTCAAACAAACAACTCTTCGACGAAGAATATCTGGGATCGCATCTAAGGTTCAGTTCTAGGGAAAGGAACTTCATCAGCAACCATGGATGCATTCTTCTCTTATTTCGAAGGCGATAGTCCAGCCCTCCAATTCATCGGCAAATGGGGCTACATCATCTACACCAAACGGGAGCTGATCCAGATGTACATCCACCTGGTCCTAGCCGCCGTCTTCCCTATCTACATCGGTGCCCACGCCTCGCTGCGTCGCCCACCTTCTGCTGCTGTACCTAAGAAGAGCAAGGATGAAGATGGAGAGGATGAGGAGGAAGCTAAGATCGAGGGCATGACACCCAGCGATGCTATTGTGTTCCCTATCCTGGCAGGCATCACGTTGGGCGGATTGTATGCAGTTATCAAATGGATGGATGATCCGAAGTTGTTGAACAAAATCTTGAATGTCTACTTCTCTGGTATGTCATTTGATTCAAGGATTGGTTTGGAATTGATGTTCCGCATTTCCCGAATCTGCTCGTTTGCAGGTGTTGTTAAATCAAAATATACTAACTTTTTTTTCCTTCTAGGTCTGGGTGTTTTTGGAGTCGGCAAGCTAGCAGCGGACTGTCTGAATGTAGCTACGACTTTCGTATTCCCAAACGTCTGGTCTTCGTCCAAGGAGACGTATTACATCGAACCTCTGCTCTCCCAACAGGTCACTGGATCGGTAAGCAGATCTAGAGTGCAAGTCCACCGCCACTTCGTGGAGGATAAGACGAACCCTTTCCCGGGTGTCTTATCTGCTATTCGTTTCCCATATTTTGTCGACAAGAAGTTGTGGGCTATTCGTGCGGCGCTGAAGAATCATTGGATTTTTAGAGCGCATCTTCATGGTGAGTTGGGTGGAGACGATTGCTGTAATTGATATTCTGGACCTGGTTGCTAATATAATTTATAGGCATCTTTACTGCGAAGATCAAATTGCAACTCAACGATATCCTTGGTTTCGTTATTGGAGTCGCAACAATTGCGTTGTACAATATGAATGGTAAGAAGTATCACTTCGTCCCTATCAGACCTGAGACTAACTCATCATCTAGGCAAGGCATGGTGGCTCACTAACATCATGGGTTTCGGTTTCTGCTACGGCACTCTCCAACTAATGTCCCCCACCACCTTCTGGACCGGCACCCTCGTCCTTTCCGGCCTCTTCATCTACGACATCGTCATGGTCTTCTACACACCCCTCATGATAACCGTCGCCACCTCCCTCGAAGTCCCCATCAAGCTCGTCTTCCCAGGCCCCAAACGCGGCAGCATGCTCGGTTTAGGCGACGTTGTCCTCCCAGGCATCATGATGGCGCTCGCTCTTCGATTCGACCTCTACCTGCACTACCTCCGCAAGCAGCGCACAACATCCAAACCCACCATCCCGCCTCGTGCCATCGAACCCGATACCATCGTGCGAGCATCCTACGTGGAAGCAACCGGCCAATGGGGAGAGCGTTTCTGGACTAGACGCGCGAAGAAGGGAGATGCTGATACCTCTACTGTTGCCGACGGGGCTCGTTTCTCCAAGGTCTATTTCAAGGCTAGTTTGGTGGGTTATGTGATCGCTATGCTCGTCACGCTCGTGGTTATGAACGTCTTCAATCATGCGCAGCCTGCGCTGTTGTATCTCGTTCCTGGCGTCCTGACGGCTCTTTGGGGCACGGCGCTTGTGAGAGGGGAGATGGGCTTGATGTGGGAGTACTCTGAGGATGGGGAGTGGGGTCTTGAACCTGAGAAGAAGGATGATGGTGTTGAGGTTAAGAAGGAGAAGAATAGCAGTGATCAGCTTGTTGGTGGTGGTAGCTCGGAGGTGGGGGAGCTGAAGAAGACGGCGGATGAGCATAAGCACCATGTCTTCTTGTTCTCGCTTGAGGCGCCGAGAACTGGATTAGAGGCGAAAACGGCAAAGATTTGAGAGGGCTTTGGTATGAAATGGATCATGTAACTTGTTTCGGGTATTGTATGGAGCGAGAATATGGATGGCGTATGAGGGTTAGGGAAAATGCAATTCTTTGATACAGACACATGCCATTCATTATACAAACTGATCGTGATATCTTCTGTTTGACTTTCTGTCTTGTTGACTCTATTTCTAAATTTGACTATGGCCTTGTGATGTCAACAATGCTTTCCGCCTACCCCTTTTCCTAACCCACATAGCCTTTTAATGCCCCGACGCCACTTCTATGATTTCAAAATATCTCATCTTCAAATTCCACGTCTTCTTTCTCTCAAGTCTCTGGCTCTCACACCTGCGTTGCAGACTTTAATGCAAAACAAACAAAAAAACACTAACTGCCAAAAGCAGCGGCAGGATAAACCCTCTTTTTCTTCCCCTTCCCCTCTGCACCACTCCTCGAGCTACTTCTCGAGCTCGGCGCACTTCCCTCTCTAGAAGCAAGTGCACTCGGTGGTTTCAACAGCGTTCCACCTAAGACATCTTCAGGTAGGTCATTCCACTCCCTCTCAGGCCCTCGATCCTGGAATGATCTCGCATGGCCTTGGATAAGTGGTCTGCCTCCGGTAGTCGGTGTAGGCGGTTGAGAGACTGGCGCAATATTTTGACGTGTAGGTTGAGGTTGCGTTTGCGAACTCCCATTCAAATGATCCGACGGTACCAATCTCCTTCTAAAAATGTACGCTGTATCTGGGTTCAACCTTCGATAATACCCTCGCAGAACAGGCTCCTCTCGCTTAAACCCTCTCGCAGCATACCACTCCAAAGCTTCCTCATTCTGCGTCCAGACATGTGCATATAAACTCTCGATCCTCAACTCATCCTGGCTAACCGCCGCATCAACTACCTCATTCAGCACCGCAGCTACTAATCCTTTCCCTCGGTAAGGTGAGAGTAGACATAAACTCTGGATGTAGATATCGTGTGTGTCGGGAGTATAGGAGGGATTCTGCGGTGTAGACTCGGGGGATAGAGAGGGATCGACGCGGCAGATCACTCCACCGACTACTTTTGTTTCCTGGCTGGTGGGGTCTATCCAGAGGATTGAGCGGGAGAAACTTTTTGGTGGGGAGGGAGTTGGAGGGTCTGGCAGGAGGATTTTGTGGTAGAAGGAGTCGGGGTAGGAGATTGGGAGGAGGAGGGCGTTGATCCGTCGTAGGGGTTGGATGTGTTCTTGTCTGATTTGGGAGATTATTGCTTGAGGCGGGAAGGTTGAGGGTTTGCTTGTTGTTGGTGGGGTTGATGTTGATGTTGGAATGGTTTTGTTGGTGTTTGAGGAGACCGGCGATGTGAGAGATGGGGGCATTTGGGTTGCCAATGGCGAGGAATTCGATGGTGGGATTTTCGTTGCTAGAGACCCAGGTGGTGGTGTGTAACTGGGTTGTCGAGGCTGGAAGAATGATCGGATGGAAGGTTGAGCTCGCGTGTTCGCGGGGATCGCCGCGGCATTGGTACTGTCCATCTTGATTCCTTCCCCGGGAGTTTTCTCTCTAGATGCCTTTCTTGTTTCCGAATTTCAAGTCTGGGAGGTCGAGGAGTATAAATCGCAGTCAGTGTTGAGCGTGGAATGCAATATCTGGCCTCGTCTGAATTCTAAACAAATGTCAGGATGACGATGGTTCGAGATGCCAGCTTAGCCGACGCCGCTAGATATAGATACCCCTTTTTCAGAAGGAGGGGGGCTGGAATGAATCAACTATCAGATACCCTTCAATTTAAGCTTAAATTTTGGTAATTTTTTTGCAAAAAGTTTAATTTAATAAATATATCGACTCGGTCTGACCAGATACATTTGGCTTGTAATCGATAGATATTATTGAACATTTGCACTTTTTGTTGATATTCGGCGAGCTTCAACAAAGGCAAGTCACCGCCTCCAAACCTTAATTTTAGCGTTATTTTTCTGCCCGGCCAGCAGCTGGTTTCAGAGGAGACCACAATATCATCGACTTGACTATCTTCCGCTCTTCCTCAGAGCTCATTCTGACGACAATATCAAATACTCCAACATGCTCTTTGGTCGGTGAATTCGAGGGAGAAACTCATAAAATGCCATCTCATCTTCCTGGCTTCCCCCTCGTTCTTGCATCTTCTTGCAGCGGTGCTTCTGCTTGCATCACAACTGGAACTGCTCCCGTTCCCTTTCCCAGCTCCACACATTGCACCACAGCCTGCTCGACAGCGCCCTCTTCAACATGTCTGCCAACGACACTTTCGAGACGCCGGGTCTCGTAGCCTCAGATTCTAGTGAAGAGCATGATCCCTTGACAGAATTGGTAATTTTTCACATCTTTCGCCCTTTCTTTGCTGCCTGGGGGGAAGTACAAACAGCTAACTCTCTACGCTCAGGCCTATGGAGTTCTGGACGATTCGTTCTATAATATTCTACACGACTTGGTCTTTGAGACTTTCCGGGAAGAGAAGATGCTGAGGGCTTCATCTGCTGCCATTATGGTCGAGCAAAAAGCTATAGAAACCGATTCGGTCAACGATGGCGACGAGTCCGCACCTACATCCATCGAGAACAAAATGGTCGAGACGGAAGGTGCTACTTGGGAGAATGGCATTACATATCTCAAGGGCAATCCATTACATACCACAAAGGAGATCCGCTGCCAAAAATGCGGTCTTCCCCGCCTCCTACATCCAACGGACGGCAATGGTGGTAGACGACCTGAACCAGGTATCCAGTACTGCGAGAAACACCCTTTCATCAACAAACCATACCATGATGTCTATGGACAGACATATGTTCCTGAGGGTCCTGGGCGGGGCAAGAAGAAGAAAGACATGATCAATCCTCTGAAGCAGCAGAAAGAAAATACACCAAACGGAAGTCAGGACTCATCTCCGCCGCCTGGAGAAGAGGAAGAGAAGAAGAACATCGCGTTCCCATCTTCGAAATGTAATAACTGTGGAACTCATGTCGTCATTAAACGCATGAATAATCACATGGGGAAGTGTATAGGTGGTGTTGGCCGACAGTCTTCACGAGATGCAAAAGTCAAGATGGCGAACGGGAATGGGAATGGAAGCCAGAATGGGAATACCCCTCCTACGAGTCGAAACTCTACTCCTGGCCCCACAGTTCCCAACAAGAGCGGTCGCAGCAGTCCAACCAAGCGTGAAGCGGGTGACGACTTTGACTCCGAGGAATCTCCGCATAAGAAGAAGAAGCTTCTGAAGAAGAACCCGGCCACCAAGTTGAAGGCTCCAAAGATGTCCAAGAATCCCAGTCAGTTGTCAGCGAGCGGATTGAGCTTCGAGTCCAAGCCTCCAGCGAGCGATGAAGAGGATATCATCGATGATGGAGATGATGATCGAGATGGGGACTTCAATGAGAAGTCTATATCGGTGGATGCGAAGAAGAAAACCAAGCCGATGAAGCCCGTGAAGAAGCTGGTTAAGCCAAAGAGCAAGTGGCTGTTCGGTACCGGTGGCGCGGCGAACGGTCTCCCTGGCGTCCCTCCAGATCCTACAAAGCTGAAGATCAAAACTAGTAGTGGCATGGTGAACGGGCATTCGAAGGGCGCGACGAGGGAGCAATCAGAGAGCAGTCAGACATTGAGCTCCCCTAATTGAGGTCTGGGATTGGGAAGATAAACTGAGACGAATAAAAATTTGGTGTGGGTTGGTCGATGATCTGCGGACTTTGTATGCATGGATTGGCGGGGTGGTTGCCTCTTGAGAGCCAGCAAGCAAGCATTGATTTGGCGTTCTTCTGCTTCCTTAACTGTATTATGTGCCTGGGCTTTTTATCTGCCTGGGCTGGCGTGGGAGATGGGCATGGGATGGATTTGCACCAGTGGGCGTTCATATGGTTTGGTGCATATGAAAAATGAAAGAATGCATTTCTCTTACTTCGTTTCTCTTCGGAAAACAAATTTGAGACTGATATTGATGCTGATGTTCCTCCAAACTAGCAAGTGCAGTTCCCAACTCCAATCCAAAAATTAGCTGCCCACCTTCCTACGCAAATACACTCATCCCTTTCTCCACTTGCAATATAGTACATACAATGATACAAATCATACATCAAAACCTATACAGTACAAAATCATCAAGTAGTAAACAAACCATTGGCAAAGAGTAATCTCATCAAGTCTTATATATCCCACTCTTAAATATGTAAAAGTGACTGCAATTTGATCGAATTTAATACATCTCCCAATTAGGCAACAGGGGTTAACAGATCCCGAGAGTCTCGTCATGAACCTACTATATATTTCCGAGGTATGAAGTTGGGAGGGATGAGAGGGTAAGAAGTCTTGTGAAGCATACGTTTTTGAACCGTTACACGTAGAAGGTGGATCAATACTGAAAACCGCCGAAGCGCAGATTTAAAGTCATCTAAAGTAGAGCAGTTCTCCTCCTCCCCGAAGAATCCTGTCGAGTCGCATAATTACAAGGCTATCGCTGTCTCTTGATGTACCGTTTGGCCTTTCCCACATGTTACAGATATTAAATATTAACAAAAAAACTTCAGATCCTATCGCCCCTTACACCAAGCGGGCCATAACTCCTCAGTCTCGCCCTCTCCAGTTCATCTCTAGTATACGCCGAAACATCCGAGCCCCTCTCGCTCCTCCTCCTCCCTTCCAACATCGACGCAGGAACCGGTTCGCTGTGCACCTCAGTCGCAGGACTCACGGGCAGCTCGTACTCTAGATCACGTGTGAAGGGGGAATGTGCTCGGGAATCCATGGAGGCGTGGGAGATCTCGTGCTGGAGATGTTGCGAGTTTGGTTGGCGCATAGCGTTGAGCTGCTCGGCTGTGGGAGGCATCATGATGCCGCCTAGGAGGGTAGGTAGAGCTGCGCCGCCGTCCGGGAAATTGGGATATGGGTGTGTGTTGCCGTTGGGTAGGTGGCCGTTTGGAGGCGGTGGTGGTGACGGGTGCTGGTAGGGGTGGAATGGTATGTTGTGTGTGTGGTTAGCGGGGGGTGTTGCTGGCGTTGGTAGAGGACCTCTTCCGTCGATGAGGAGGTTGAGAGTGGTCAGGGTCATGCGAAGAGCTTCCCAGCTGCCGAGCCTGACGTAGCCACGGCGGTGCCATATTTTGAGCGCAATAAATATGACTGTTAATAGTCCTGGCTATAATGGTGGATATTAGCATCCTGTGAAGTAACCCTCGAAAGTGGGAGGAAGTGAGGGCAAGGGGCAACGGGACTTACACCAAGATAAACCGTCAAAGCTTTGAGTCGCAATTGATCTCCGTTCCACATGCTGACACTGTTGAGCACAAATACAATCACCAGACAAGATATTAGACCAATATACGCTGGTATTGGTTGCAGACTTGCGGCATAGCTAGAAAATCCGGTCTGTGGCCATCGCTGGAATCTTTCCATGTGCAAGCCAACGAGCTCGTGCCTATGTATTGACAACCTACGACTACTATTAGCAGCCGTGTCTTGTCGAAATCTGACTAACAAAGGTTGAATGCCAGCGGCTTACCATTTATTATAGCGAATGAATGCTAGACATTGAGATGCCCATACGAGGACGCATCCCACGCTACCAACAGCCACCAACACCTCCTGTACCTACTTGAATTAGCAAACTCTTCAGCATCGCCGCACTAGTGAGAAACATACTTCATCTTTGGTATATCCAGAATGGAAACGGACGAACGGAAGCCAGCTAGAAAAAATGATGCAAGACGTAACCAGCGACCAAACAGGGATCCGCGTCGTTGGCGACACAGTATTCAGCTTCGCGAAAAACCGCACAATTATGTTTCTGTCCGTTTGGCTCAGATCTCGAGTGAGACCATACAGAGTTCTTGACGCAACGTAAAGTGCGGTATTGGCAGTGCTCAGTCCAGAGTAGACCAAGAATCCAGTCAGAACACCGGGGAGTGTTTCCAAGCCAACCTCTAGGACTGCAATCACAGGCGCCGCAGTGCTTCTTGACGAATTGTGCCAGTCGCTTCTAGGGATGTGCCCGAGGGTAGAATCCGTATCGTTGATAATTACTAGATCTTGGCCGAAGAAATGGGGCAGATTTTGATTGAACCATTCGACGTTGGCTACGAAACCACCAATGCTAATCATGTAGATGGCGAGTATTATGTATGCGATATGCTTTGTAGGTCCTTTGAGGCGACTAGGATCGGAGGCTTCGAAGGCTGTCACAGTAACGAGCTCGACGCCGATGTAAGAGAATATCGCCAGTGGAATCGAGATACTGCCATGATTGGTTAGTTAAGCTGTGGTCTATGCACGACGAAACACCTACAGCACAGCCTTCAGATGTGTCGTTGCCACACCTGGATTGTTGCGAACGCCATCGTCGAAGACTACATAAAGTAATTAGATCACAGACGAGGAGGTCAGAGGGATAGCTGCATGGCCATACATTCGCTTCCCAATTTCCCAGCGCTCCCAATACCTGTAGAGAGGTTAGCTAAACAAATACACAGGTATGAGTCTCTGGGAGATACTCACTTCCGTAGTTGATGCACATCATGATAACAAAGATAGTCGATACAAGCACAACTTTGATGATACCTCCAAAAAGTTCGATCCAGCCAAACAGCTGACGCACAGGATGTTAACTAAAAGACTGTCTCGACTCCGGAAAAGAACGACTTACTCTAATACCTCTCGAATTGATCAAAAACACCGTGAGCAGGAAAAGCGCCAGCGTAACGTTCAAGAGAGGATATGTGATGTTCCAATACGACAAGAGGTCGGCAGACCCAATGATAAGAGCTGCGAGAGTGACAGCGTAGGTGTACCTAGCCTATCAATCAGCTTAGTCCCATCTCCAAAAAACGTGTAACCCACCAATATGTGATCCCAACTACAATCGCCAAATCTCGGTCGACGAAAGCCCGAACAAATTCTATCATCGCGTTTGGTATCGGCCACAACACAGTCATCTCGCATATTCCTTCCATCACTGCGATAGCTACTACTCCAACTACTCCGAACGCGATCAGAACCCCGCCTGGTCCCGATATGGCGAGGACTCTTCCACTAGATGTTGCAAATCCAAGGCCGATCGTCCCACCTATCGTGATGAACTGCTCATAGTCAGTTCAGGTCGTTCAAGTCACTCTCAGAACCTGCTTACCAGAATTTGGTATGTTCCCAGCCCGCGGCTACAACTCAGGGGTCAGTCTATGGCCTTTTGAAGTAGGACGAGGGGTTTCGTACACCAGGCTGGGATGAAGTTGCGGTCCATTACCAACTGCTGCCATTAAATGAGCGTGATTGTCAAAAGTTGACGCGTAAAAGCACGATATGCGATTGAACCAAAGTAAAAAAATCCAGCTCAAGGCGCAGGGGGAAGCTCTGGACTATAAGGCTGGCACCCGAATCAAGAAATCATAATGTGGCGGGCTGCTTGATCTCGATCGCACATGACGAGCGATAGAAGGGGCCATTTTACACCTCTTTAACCTTTATCCAGCAAATCACAGGAGAATTTAAGCACTAGGCGCATACCATATGTCTCGAACAAGATTCAATACTTTGCTCTGGACGCCGAAGGCGCCAGACGTCCAGACCGAGAAGGTGCTTCGTGATTTGACACAAACGCCTGGGGAAAAGGGCTCAGCCGCAAGATGCAGTCATCCCGCTTGGGATTGGGATATATTAAGAGCCGTGTGCTCGCCACAGGGCGATCTTTTGTCTCCCACCTCTTGCAGATCAAACACTACCGACCCAAAGTCGACCAAGAGAATGGCTGCTACCGTGTTCAAGTTCACTACCGAGTTGAGAGACACTGGCTACATCGCACGGGCAGACTTGAAAGCCAAACTCGTGGAATTATTCGGAGAGGCTGAATACCAAATCAAAGTATGTTTGAAGCAGAAAAATGAATGACTGCAATTTTGACAATAATTCACAGACGAAACAAGAAAGATGGGTGTACTTTGCGCCCCGGAAGCTGACATCTGTAAGCTCTGTCGCGAAATTGCACACTGAATGAACTTTCCTGACTTGCTAAAACACAGGAAGAACTGAAGTGCGTCGTGCCAGCCTGACCTTTGCCCTCGAGAGCAAGACGTTAACCTCAAGCAGGTCAATCATGAATCGAGAGGAGGACAGCAGCTGAAATGAACTGCCCACACCGGTCTGGAGGGAGATGCAGACGGGACGATGAAGTGTGCTGGGCGGCATCCTCATTGGGGGGTTGTCTGCAAGGCTTTCCTTTTTTAGTTGCCACTGTCAATATATCGCGTAGAAAACGCCATGAGGCTTTTCGTTGCAACACACCAGTGAAACCACACATGTGAACTGGCGGCATTGCGCGCCCAGCTCAGGCTACGAGGGGCACTGTTTGCGCGATCACCGGATTCTCCGTCAGGCGGATTGGCAGATTGGGCTGGGCTGTGAAGCACAGTGTGACATGGCCGCTTTACAACGCATGTAGACGCTGTAAAGACATGAATATCAACGGAGCCGCACGTAAAACGATAACTTATTAAATTCTGCTTATCGATACAGACACACTACCGTCATGACAATTGATAGCGAGAAAGAGATCGCGCCTCCAGAATGGCTTCGGTATCCCGCAAACTTGAAGAATTGCGACGCGATTGCTGTCGATGCCGACGCCTGCATGCAGCGCCTGGACCGGCTGGCTAAGGTGCTATTTTCGAAGAATACGAAGCTTGAGACTCTCGAATTATCACCGGGCTTGAACATTAAGAGAACGACGGTTGAGAATGAAGGTTTGGATGTGTTTTTGAGAGAACCTTCGGTTCCGGAACTGCAAATTATGTATGTCTATCCCCACGTGACCATGTCTCCTCTTCCACGCACTTCTAACTAATTTCTTTAGTTCGATTTCACAGAAGCACTCACTATCGCCGCTGAGTATCAGTAAATCATCTCTACTCAAGATCCTTAGCCGGTATCAAATATTACCCGAGTTCGTGGACGTGGTGTCTGGGTTTGGGGACAAGCAGATCTCGTCAGACGAGGTATCGGAACCTGGGATATACAGCAGCTTGGACGGATCGACTTATGGTATTTATTAAATATTGTCTTCCTTCTTCACGATCAAAGTTAATGGGGTTAGAAATTTCCTACCAGGTCCGGTACATGGAAAGAAATAATCGCTCTCACGGCGATCCCTGGTCCCTCAGACAGACAGGCGTGTATCACAAATATTCGGCTCTAAGCGACGCAGCAACGACGCCAACAAGTCTCTGGATCCTGCTTCACCCCATGCAGAACTCGGTGGTTTCTAAGCGGCTAGAGAATATCGCAGCTGAGGAGATACGCAACGATGCTCATCCTCTGCGGTTTCACCTCTTGGTGACTTCATCATATATCGATAACTGGAGGATGTATCTGCATGACATGACGCGGGAGTTCTTGGAGCTAGTAGGCATCCCTAATTCTTTCTCTAAAAATTGTATTGGTTACCTAAGAACGATGATTGACGAGTGAGCCTCATTAGGAGTCCAACCTGATGACGAGCGAGCTCCGCGATCGGGAAGAATACACAATGTTGAACTTCGACACTTTACAAACTCTCCGCCACTTAGCTGGGAAACTGATCCCCATTCCGGCAATCCTTCAAGCTTCCATCAAGACGATCAAATCAATATCAGCGATGGTAATCACATTAGGAACCATAACTGATCTGACGAGGACTACCCCTGGGAGTAGAAAGATGCAACACCATTTACAACTCTGCCAATCTCGACTAGAAAGCTACTTGGAAAGTTGCTATGTACTGCAAGCGAGGATTGAGAACATGACGAAGTTTGTAAGTAGCAGCGATCGCGAACTGGATTGAACTGACTAGGAGAAGTTGGCAGATGGCTTGAATCTCCAAAATCAAGAAATTTCCGCCGAGTCCAACACCCATTTGATAACGTTAACAAAAGATACTGTAGATGACAGTGCTACTGTTCGAGCAATCACTGTCGTGACACTATTGTATCTTCCTGCGACGTTTGTTTCCGTAAGCAACCTCATATTTCATCTCGCCTCGAGCATTTGATGGATATAGGCACTGATTATCATCGGTACAGGGACTTCTAGGCTCGAATCTCTTCAACTTCAAAGACAGCACCTCGGACTTTCAGATCTCGAAACAATTCTGGATATATATAGCCGTCACCCTACCCCTCATGCTTCTGACAATCGGATATTGGAAGTTCAAGACCCGCCAACAGAAGAGGAAGAAAAGAGGATTGGAAGTTGCACAAACAATGGGCACTGTATAGTTTGATGAAGGTATATATATGTGTGATTCGACGGCATACACTTTAGGACGATATGGTCCTGCGCTCAATGAGTCCACTTGGATGTGTGACCACCACAAATGTGCCCATACTATCCACTACGATTGCAACCCCATCCGTGTTGACGTTGAAACCCTCGCGTAGCTTTTGCGGCCTCGCAGCGGTGGAGTACTGGACGTCTGGAACTAGTTGGAGATTGATGAGGTGCGGGCTCGCGCTGTACTGAACAAGAACAACGCCATCGGCTTGAGACTCTATACCCTCGTAGATTGCCCCCGCAACGATGTTTTCTATGGGCGACAGCAGTTGGATAATTTGACTCTGATTCCGATCTTTACCCACGACATAAATTCGGTTCGGAATTTCGAAAGCCACGAAGTACCGGGAGAGTGGAAATATAAGACTAGGTTTACCACTGCCAAGTCGCTCGGCCTGTGAATGATCAGTCTCATCTCGTGTTGTGAGCTACGCTTGGGCATCTTACCGGTAGTCTGGATGTTGCGGTATTCATAATGCAATCTGATGTAGATGCGTTCCATATGTACCATCGGTTTTCTTGCTGATTGGCTCGGCCAAGTGTCCAAGCAAATATGTACTTACCATCGCTGCTGAAGCATGCTCTGAGTAGCTGCCCTTCAATGACCAAGGTATGAAGACTGTTTAGACTCTTTTAGCAAAGTATTCGGAACTCTGGCGAGATAAGAAGGTCCACATACCCTAGAGACGACGAGTAGTAACATAACCCCGCATCCAGTGCAAAGAGCGTGTCTCCTTTCCCATTCACACTCACATCGAGCACATGTCTAGCTATTCCATTGGCCGAATCTGAAGCTGGAATGGCACTGATAGTTACTGTAAATGGAGACTCGTTCCAAATCTCGAGGTTTCTGCCATCCACAAACCTGGAGTGGCAAAGATAGCGGGAAAACTGCGAAATCGATGTTTGTTAGCATGGTGTGACAGCAAGCAAGAATGAACGGGGAAGGCTGACTCTACAATCTGCTTTGTTGAGAAGATTTCTTGCTTTCAAAACGAGGTAGCTACCACACAAGCTCATCAAATCCCATTCAAACCCTGGAGGGCATTGCGGTCCCAGGTAAACATTCGTGGCCCGGTCTGGAGATCTGGGCGGACGTTGTGAAACCCAGGAATTCTGAATGCTAAAGTTGTGCACGTGGACCGCCGTCTTCGAAATATAGCCAACCCGTGCGCTGTGTCCGCAAGCCAGACTTTTTGTTGTCTTGGGCAGCACTGCAACATAAGTGAACGTAATATCGGAACCAAGCGAGGAGCCGTGGCCCATGCTCGAACTCTCGTCGGAGCGGTTCGTTCTCTCGTTCGAGCTTTGATATGGTGTAGCAGGGGGTGATATGACATGGGAACTGAGAGTATCGGTTCGAAGAACGATGCTTGGGTTCCTGGATGGACCAGCCTGGGCCTGTGATGAATACTGAGCCCCGAACAGGGAGTGTTGATTCTGATCGAACGGACCGAGATTGAAACTCGGTTCACGGTTAGGGAAATGGGCTCTGGGAGGAATGGACCTGGGAGACTGGGACAGTGGCGACGGGTCGATGTAGCTGACACTTCGATCCCTGCTACCTATACCGGAGACCCTCAAACCAGTGATGGGTATTGGTGCTTCGGGCTCAATCCATGCGCACTTTCTCTGTACGTAGGTCTCCTCTTCGGAGCAGATGACATCTAGCTCATCTTGAGACTCTAATGCTTTCATACGATTACCAGGCTTGTCCACGAGGATTTTGAAAACAATATCAAGAGTCCTTCCAATCCACTTGTCCTCTGGCGATTCTGTTCTGAGGTTCTGCAACCATCTAACAACACTTGGCTTAACGACGGCCTTGTCATTTTCCATTGTGTAGAAGTAGTCGTCTGTATAACCGTCGACGGATTGATTCGAGTTATATCTGGACCGTGCAAGAGCAGAAACGTGCCGTGGCCCTCCGAGGGCAAACGAAATAACCACGGCGAGTAAACATCCGAATGACCACATGTCACTTTCTCTGCCCACTACCCTGTCTTCGTTTGGCTGGACTTCAGGAGCTTGGAACGGTCCCGGGTTTCTCCGAGCTTTGGTAAGGGAGAAATGTGCGAGGAAGTCCCCAGGCGCCAGTGCGTTTGTTTCCTCATGCGGTTCTTTGATCCTTGCTGTGCCGAAATCATGAACGAACCATTGACCGACCGGCATTCGCTTGGTATCTAGATTCCATTTGACGAGAATGTTTTCAGGTTTGAAGTCCAGATGGGCGCAAGCGATCTTACTTTCTCTCAACCGAAGCCCGTAGTGCAAGAAATGGAGTGCGCCAGCCAGGACGGAAGCTTCTTTTAGCAAGTGCCTCGGAGTGAATCGTTGCTGATGTACCTGGAATGCCTCGTATTTTCCAGCAAAGAATTCGTGAAGATTAAGATCAGCGAGGGGTGAGATAATGACAAAGTCGGGCCCATGTGTAAAGCTTGTGTGACTATGCATGATATTTCCGTTATGTCCAAGACATTGCTTGAAGGCTCTCAAGGCACCCTGCTCGGCAAGGAAATTTCTTGAGTTTGGTCCACTGGTGTCTCGTTTTATGCGTTTTCTTGCGACCCACAGCGTCTATAACCAGTTAGTATGGTGTCGCTACATGTGAGGGAACGATCGAACACACCTGAGTACTTAGATGGCCATGTTCATATCTGAAATGCTTCGCTGCAACCAACTCTTTCGTGACGATTCCTGTTGCACCCACTCCGATTTCCTTCGATTCCAAGAAGGGCATACGGTATAGTGGTCCATACTGAGCATAGTTGTTTGAGAATTGGCTCTCCTCCTCCAGAATTACAGGAATGAAGATGTATTGTCGACTGAGGAACTCGCGGCGATGCTCATGATTTTGAAGAAATTGGGAGTCAGAACCAAGTGGAAGGTTCTTATCCGTCCGATCAGATTGCCTATTTGCATTGGTGTGATCCAGAAATATCGTTTTAAAGTCATCCCAATCCTCGTAATGAATCCAGACGAGAATTGACAGAATCTTTCTAAAACCATCCAGCACCCGGAGTTGCAAATCCGGATGCTCCCAATTCAGGCCTTTCGATAATATCTGAATCTGTTCCAATGTCCATATGTCGTAGATGTCGTCCTCGCAGACGAATTCTAGGCCGTCCTCGTACCCCCTTTTCAGAGCAGATTCCAGTCTGCGTCGTATATCACGCACTAGCTCCAGCCTAGCTTTCTTATCCTGCCGAAAAATGCGATGCAAAGGCATGCTTCGTAGGCTCCTGCGGGCGGAATTAGGAGGGAGGAGAGATAAACGGAATCCTCGAGTGTTCGTTGATTTACATATTCGACGCAGAGTGTATCGATCACTAGGTCGATCTTCGTATATTCGAATCCGTCAATAAAGTGAGGCTGTTCGACGGTGCTTGTCTCGTTTCGAAGTGTCTGGCTGAGGACGAGGAGTGCCAGAACCCCAGCCTCCTCACCAGGCAAGGCTGAGCTGGGAGGGTCAAGTTACTTGCAACTGAGCGGCGCAGAACATCAGGTTTCTCCGTTTGATGCGTGGATGGACTGCTGGAGCTCTTGAGGAGTGATGTCTTAAAGTAAAGTATCAGGCTGCCGCGCAGATTGACGTGTTGATTGATACGTTGTTGAGGTGTGTGGGAAGGCTGAGAACTACACACCACACCACAATGCCACAGCGGGAATCTCCGGGGATACACATTCGAGCCGCCTCATTGGATTGAGGGGTTGTATCCTAGATGTTAACGACATGGCCAAGTCAATGCTGCACAAATCATATTAACCAAGCTGCACTACATGGGAGGCATTTGGCTCCGAATTCTCGATGATTAAACTAGAGCTAGAAAGTTGGGCATAGCGGACGATGGTTCGGGGTAAAGTGGGCTTGACAGGGGCTAAAGAATCCTCTGACAATTGGAGGGGTAAATCCATTTAAAGGCTACTCGCAACTTCATAACAACAGCTATTAATAAAATAAAAAGTCAATCGCGATAAAATCAAAATAATATATATAAAGTAAACACTTGCCTAGGTAGGATCAGGATCAGAGTCTGGCTCTGAATCCGACTCCGAGTCGTCAAAGAGGTCTATGATAATAGATTCTGATGTTCTTGGAAGTGTAGCAATTGTGGGGTTGTTCGTTAGGCACGGCAGTGGCACTCTCGTCTGAATTCTCGGGTCCGAATCGCTGTCAGCCATGAGATCGACGATGATGGGTCCTGTTGTGTTTTAAGGCGAATTGCGAGGTAGCTCAACAGGGACAGCAGCCGCTGCGATGGGAGCTTGGTTGTTGAATAGCAGTTGCTCAAACGTCAAACAATTAGACCATTTCAGTGCCATTCAGTGCCAGCAGTGCAGCAGCTTGAGCATTCGGAATCGACGAACTCGAGTGGGGAATTTTGATCATGGCATCTGCGTGACAATTTACGCAAGTTCCAAACAGCGCGGCGTTGGCTTCTTTTTCGACAGCTTCGCGCCTTGCTTGGAGTTTGGAAACTTCGCTGGGGATGCTGTCGTCAATGTGGAGTGCTTTTGAACATCCAAGGAGTCTTGAATCTTTACCGCAACACATCCACCGGACTGATATTCGAGAATTCAGGTAGCATCTCAGCGTCACTACAATAATTAGTAAACATCCACGGCACACCCAATCCAATTCCCTAAGCTTACTTGGATGATACACACAAGACTTTGCCCTATTCTCAGCTCACACGGAAGTTTTCTCACAACACGCGCAAGTTACCAAACCGAGACACCTAGATACCTTCTTCTCGGCAGCAAGTTCCTTGAGACGATCCTGTTCCTGGACAGCTGGATCACAGCGGAAATCCTGCTCGCCTTTCCGACGCTTCTCTTCGCGAATAGCTTCTGTTTCGCAGCGCTCTTCTTCGGCTGTGAAGACCTCGGCCATCGTCTTTCGCTTTTTCTGCTGCTGTTGTTGGCCGGTTGATAATTCGCCGATTGTCTTTACTTTCTTGGGATCCAGCCGGGCCCGAGGACTGACTTTCATATCGAGTTTCTTCCCAAACTTAACAGAAGAAGATGGTGGTAGTAGAGGAGGAGTAGAGGTTCTCTTCCTCTTCTTCAGAGCTGCCGAAACCACGAGTTCCACCCTCTCAATTCCAGCTTCTTCATCATCATCTTCAGAATCTAAAAGGATTTCTCTTAAATGACTCTTCTCCTTCTCATTCGCCTTAAACAGATCCTCGACAATCCGAATACAAGCTCCATCCAACGCACAAGCTTCTTTTACCTTATCCGCCAGATCCGCGATTCGGCCGAGCTTTGGATACTTCTTGACTTCGTGGGCGAGCTGAGTCCCTGCGGTACTTCTCGCTTCGATTTGTCGGAGGACGACTTTGAGTTCTGGCGTGCTGGCTTCTTCGATTGAAGTGCGGAGACTGCGGGAGAAGATTTCCTCCATTGTACCGGATGATAGACTTTACATATTTTGAAATAAATAATAGAGACAACGTGGATCGGCTGGGGCGACACGGTCTTCAAGGACTAAAATCATAGACGCGTGCTAAGCGTAGAATCTCGCGTTCAGGGGCCTCGGGTAATACTCAGAACCTTATTTACATTACTCGAACCGAGAATTCCAGCCTGGCCATCATGGAAAACCTCAAGAGTTCTTAGCTGGTACATATACTGTACTTGCCAATTTTCTCAGTGCATAGCAGAATCTGCAGAATAATGACGACGTAGGTGGCATTTTAAAGAGTTGTCATCACGTGAATGCTTGGCTATTTTTGAGCTAAGTTCGGGGGGAGGCCCGATCCTTGCTGGACCCTGAAATCCGCTTATGCAAGCACTTTCCCGCTTCTCTTCTCGCAACAATCGGATTCCTCGTACTCCGTACATCCGTATCCTGCATCGTACTCAGGATGGTAAACATACAAATCAAGGGATGGATACGACGTTCATTCTTGACGTATGACTGAGATCCCAGGCAATTGGGTACTCCATCACCCTCTCATCCAGTCGAACAGCGGTAAGAGACATGCCTGGAGGCTGAGTCAATGCTAACAGCGAGCTTGTCACTCGACCTCATCGCTGCTCGATTTCATGGCCAACGTACTGGAGGCTTCAAGAATACGGTCAGCCGCGATAATTTTGCCCATAGAGAGTTCGCGCTTGCTCCTTGGCTCTTGCCTCGTGGTCATCCGTTACCCCAGCCAGACTTAGGACGGGCCTTCGAGATGTCCGTCCTACACATCGTCAGCTCCGCCTCTTTCTTGGTTTCATTGTCCCTCCATTTCCCCTTTCCTTCTATTCTTTTCTTCATGTC
Organism: Cadophora sp. M221; assembly: GCA_017366145.1. NCBI lineage: Eukaryota > Fungi > Ascomycota > Leotiomycetes > Helotiales > Ploettnerulaceae > Cadophora > Cadophora sp. M221. The sequence continues at coordinate 45,269 of JAFJYG010000060.1, read as the reverse complement.
GTTGTTGGTGTAGATACAGATCATAGACGTCTATAGTTGTTGTAAGTAACCCCTCTGTGTCCTGACATCTGTTCCCCATGCTTGCCGCGTACTGACTACTTCCTGTAGATCCAAGAGCCTCCTCGCATTGAGCAGGCTGCCTACTTCAACAAAATGTTTGACCCATTCTTTGCACCGATACCGATCCTCACGGAGACCGTCAAACCACTTTGCGACTACCTCTCCCTCAAAAGTCTACCCCTCCATATCCACGAAATCCTCTTCGCTTTCAGCTTCTACCACATCATCTTCGAGTACCTCGCGCCTCCACTATCGAACTGGTTCCTCCCGAAGCAATATAAACAGCTTTCCTACGAAAGTAAGCTGCGATGGAACATGCACTGCGCTTCAATGGTGCAGTGTTGTAACATTACAATGCTTGCATTGTGGACCATCTACTCGGACAACGAACGGCGGAACATGAACCTCGAGGAGCGAATGTGGGGTTACACCGGAGCGGCCGCATTAGTACAAGCTCTGGCAACAGGCTACTTCCTCTTCGACCTCGTCGTAATGGTCCGTTATTTGGACGTATTCGGGCTCGGTATGCTGGCACACGCTCTAAGCTGTCTGATCACGTACACCCTAGGATTTGTACGTTTAGACCAGACCCAGGAACCTTCCTACCTACCTACCTATCCAACCTGAACAAGAGGTAAGTGTCTTTTAGCTAATCCTTTTCTTCTACCTAGCGACCGATATTCAACTATTACGGTTGCGTCTTCATGCTCTATGAACTTTCCACGCCGTTTCTTAACATCCACTGGTTTTTCGATAAGATGGGAATGACAGGAACCAGGGCCCAGCTGTACAATGGTATTGCACTTCTAGTAGTCTTCTTCAGTTGCCGATTGGTCTGGGGTGCGTACTCGTCTTTCAACATCTACCGTGATGTGTGGAATGCGCTGCACTTCGACCGAAGTGTGAAAATCGGAGGTACGGAGGAAATGATGCAGTTTGCAGGCGAAAGATCCCTGCCGATGTGGCTAGTTGTGTTGTACATGAGCGGTCATGTTACATTGCAAGCCTTGAATGTTTTCTGGTTTGGCAAGATGATCGCAGCGGTCAAGAAGAGGTTCGTCAAAGCCCCTCAGCAGAATGGGGTCCACCAGAATGGAGTCAAGAAGAAGGTATGAATCTGGGATATAGAAGGTACTGTACATTGTATCGAGATTGGAAAGATGCGGTATCAATAACGATTAGATGAGAACCGAGACTTTAATCTACAGATTCTTTCATTCTTCATTGTCGCCGAAGTATCCCTAGTCGGGTAAGAAACAGCAATTACCCGAACCGAGCCCCCTTTCTCCTCACCACGTCTTCGGTTCGGGTATGATCCCATTCCTACCCACCCCCTCCGCGAACTCCGCCAAGTGACGGGTCCTTTAATCATTCCTCTTAAACCCGTAATATTCAATCTCCTCAAGTCACCAAATCAAGTACATACATGGAACACACTGCGCAGAGAACCGTTTCCGCAACCCCACTCCCACAGACCAAAACAAATGCCGATTCCAAGATTCCTTTTCCTTTCATTCCCTTTTAACGCCGTCCCGTCACAACCACCATTTCTCTCACTCCTCCCACGCAAGTAACGCTCCTTGTTGTGAAGGATGTTCTGAGATCCAGCGGCCTATCGCAGTCATCCCGTATCCAGGGGATGACATAGCTGGGAGATGGAATTCCGCAGCTGCTGGTGGGTAGACATCAATGTGGCGCTGGAATTGGTGTTGATGCGTCGTTTGGTCATATGGATTGACTGCGTGTTGCGTTTCTGGAGGATTGAGAGTCAGGCCGAGGAGGTTGTAGTTCATATCCGTTTGGCTGGGGATGGTAGTTCCATTTGGCCATGTTGTTGCTGGTGGAAGGTCGGTGCTGGATGTGTCTTGGTATTGGCTTGTTTGGGAGGCTTGCTCAAGGGGTTGGGGGTTGGGGGTTGGCTGGTCTTGGTGTGTGATGGATAGCGAACGGGTTTGTTTTGGTTCTTTGCTTGAGCGATGTGGCTTTGAGGATTTCCTACGCAAGGGTCATATTAGCAATTGCTTTTTGTTTTGGGTTAGTGTCAGATGTGAGGTTCAAAAGGACAGTACCTCTTTTGCTGCTTAACATTTTCCCCCGTCTGCTTTGCTTGCCGAGAAGTCATATTGAGTGATGGATGAGGTGTTATTCCGCTCGAGTCACAAAGTTTCTTTCGGCGTGCACTCATTTGGCTTGGTGGCAGCTCGATGGCTTAGATTTATAGACCTGAGGTTGCGCTTGAGAATGGGAGGCCGCCTGCTCTGCTGGCATGGTGCCATTTTTCTCCAGGTCGGGAAATGCATCTGAATTTTGTCCGAGGCTTCCTGGATCTCCTTGTTGAAATCAAGCAAATTGGGAGGCCGCCTGTTTCGCTAGCATGCCGATTTGGGATGGAAAGTATGAAATGCATGTTGCATTCAGCATTCAAGACATCTCGAGTCCATTGCGTGTACCTTGCTCGACCACTCACAATTTGAATTTGTACCAGGAGGCCTCACATCCCGAGCTACACCGGATTGCGCTCGAAGATGTTGGCCCATTCCAGGCTCGGCACTGCCTGTCAGACGGGAAAGTAAAATGCTTGTTTCACACCTTGGTTTTGTTGTTCCAAATTCTCATCCATTGCATGCTATTTTGACTTGAGGGGGCCTCCCAGTCGAGCCAGTACGTGATGCCAAGGACCTACTTGAGGCCCCCTTGAACCAGAAAATGTACGATTGGCGAATCTGCAAACGCCACTTGAGGCCTCTCACGACCCAACGGACAATTGACTATTGGTCCAGCGTGCTTCATGCAGGCGTTGTCGTGCCTGTGAAATCCTCCTATAAATCTGCCTCGCTTAGCGAGCCCCTGTGACAACCATCACAGCAAGGCTGAAGGGGCCTCAACTAGCGCCAACCCTCCATTTATCTAACCCACCAGCATCATGCCCATCTTCTTTTGCTCTCTCCACCGCTCCCACACGCGGCTGAGGAAGAGGCCTCCCGCCTGCTTCTTCCCTTCGAAGTCCACAGTCTATCTGTGAGACTTCACTCACCCTAGATCCCGAGCGCAGCGGTCTCTGCGCCTAACAACACATTTCGCGTCACAATGAACGGCAACTAGGTTACAATAGCGATCTCATCAACCACTCTCTCCTCTACAACTGTCAAAGTGATTTAGACTATCTGCGGACATGCTACGGTCCGTCCGTCGATATTCTGCTCACTCCGTATAATGGCGAGCCCAGCTCGGTCCATGGCGACGACGATGTCCCATGGGAGGCCACAGCCTCGCCGATTCCTCTCTCGACACAACAAACAAATTTCGCAAGTCCAGAAGCTACTTCAGGTCCAACGTCTTCCGGTTCTTGGTCTCCATATCCCGGGTCTCTTGGTGCAACGAATGATACAAGTCCATCTACTGCCATCATCACTCCTTCATCCCAAGACCAGAATGCTGCAGCTCTCACAATGCCAGAAGCTGCGGTTCAGGATGATGATGTGGACTCCGTCGCCCAAGTCCCTGCTCCAATTGAGTTCAGATGTCCGCATTGCCCAGAGATCAAACCTTCTCGGGCATTGCTCAAGTGAGTCTCCCACCTAACGCACCTACCTCACTGAAACTTCAAAATCACTAATATGTCTGATCTAGTCGCCACATCAACACTCACACAAGACCTTACGCCTGCCACTGTGGAGTCAACAAAGCCACGCAACGGGACCTCGATCGCCATCAAGACACCCACGGGAAGATCCGCCGATACTTCTGTCCCGTGGCAGGCTGTCCCTGGAATGTCCACGGTATCAAGCGCGGCTTCTCAAGGCGATTGGACAATGCGAAAAGACATCTCAAGTCGCATGATAATCATGCGACTTTGTTCGTGTTGAGAGAGGATAGTCAAGGACGACTGTCGAGGGTTTGAGAGTGTGTTGGTGAGGTCGTTTATTTATGAAAGATGTTTGAAGTTACTGAGCAAGATATACCGCTGTTTATGGACCGAACTTTCTGGCCCTCTCCTTCTACCGAATCGTCCCATCATGCTTTTCCAACAACAGCCCAAATGAATATGTTGAGTACCACTGAGAGCTTGCTGGGGCACATAGAGACGAGGCTGTTCGATTACAGGATTACAATCAAGGTACTCTGGGACCTCGACGCCATCTCCGTCAATGATCAGGTTGACCTTACCGCCCAGCTCGACTTTCTACGTCACGATCTTAAAGTCAGTGCGATTAGCGTCGCTCAGGCAAAGTTGGATGCCTCCCTACTTCAATGTGTGCCGATTTGTAGCGAACGGATGCTCGTGCCACTTCGCGCGATTCAAGTCCTAATGACGCAAACATCCTTCTCGAATTCATTCCGAGAATTCGGACCGGAAATTTTGGCGCAATTGTACAAGCTGTTGCAAATCATCAAACATGTAAGTACGTAGGATGTCAAAAGAACGCAAATTATTCTGATAGGCGATTTAGGATGTAATTTGCCGTTTGCGAGACTCCAAGGTCCCCTTGACGGATCGGTGGGCGTCGTTCAATGGGTTTTTGCCAGAGGACAGAGCTGTGACACTCCCATCACCCGATGAAGATCAGTCAGATTCAAAGAATGAAAGTTCGCCAGAAAAAGAAGTCAAAGGCACTGAGAAACACTGCTACATTACTTCGTCCAAGCAGCACCATCTCAACGCTGCTTTGGATGAATTGCTCTATCGGCGAGGCACGGAAGATGTCTAGGTCCTGAGCAGGACAATAAACTGCTCAGTGCGGTGCCGCCGCGTGTGAGAGATCGGTCTTCGACAGGCTCTTCTCTGGATCCCAACACGCTTCTGGAATTGTTACCGTTCACCAGGAATGCATACTCTCATGACGAATTTCGCTACAATACTTTTTTACAGTGGAGGAGTTGTTCACGGGTATCACACTCACAATTGCTTCGACAATCAAGCTCTCCTTTGGCTGCCATAACGTTGGATATGCTATTCGACACATTGTGCGATTTTTCATCGTCATCATATTTGCGTACCAGGTGGCCTTCCATGTTTTCGTGGCGGGCAATGTTCGTCATCTCAATTCCCATCATCGATTTTATCTCGGATTGAATACCACGTGTTGTAAGGGCACACGATGCTGCTCCTTCAACAAAATCCCGCTGCTTGGGAACATCACATTTTCGCCACTTGCCGGAGGAGCAATATTGGGGTTTTGATTTGTAGCTTGCTGGGGTAGAATTTCTGGGCATGGTCCAGAATTGACACTGCCGTAAGTCGGGCGACCTCTCCTTTGTTTTTCGTTTGGAAGGTCCCGGGTTTGGTATTTTGGTTTTTGGCTGTGTGCTTCGAAACTTTTACGAACTACTTCACGGCTGCCAGTCTTTACAATTTGTCCAGACAGTCCAAGCTAACCTGAGCGGTGGTTGGATTTGAAAATAAAAGAACAAAAAAAAATAGTCAATCAAATGTAATACAAGCATTCTTGGAAAGAGTCTGGTGAGTGTGACTGGTATTACATCATGACGTGATTATGTGCAAAGATCCGACCTTGCCTAACAATTTTGAGAGAAAATCCATTGTAAACACCCCCCGACTTTGTCACACAAGTTGTTGACAATGCTATTCGATCCAAAGATGATTAAGACGGCATCAACCATGACGAAACGTGAGATCTCAGAGATTTCACGGCGTGTAACTATCCACACGATGAAGATGGAAGTGAAATATTGGCTTGCACATTGTAACGAGAACTGGTCGTCTTTCCACCACTTTTAACACGGACAAATTACGATCTCGTACTCTTTCGACTCTTGCAAGTGTTCCGCTTCCTTTACGGATCCCGAAGTGTGCAACTGCAACTGTGCGGCTGAAGTATCAGGTGGGGGAAATCCAGCCCCAAGTACCACAATATGCAAGATGTCAGTAGTTTGCTGCAATCATCCAGCTGCATGCCCCTGGGGCCAATGGCATTCTCAACTACCAGAATCTAGAATCCATTTTTGAAGGCATCGCGGGATGAAGCGAGGGACTAGACTCCTCGAGCCAAGCCCCATCCTTAGAAAGTTCAGCCCTAAGAGGCGCAAGTCATGAACGAGCTTCTCGACCTCGTAATAGGAAATGGAATCGCTGCGATTGGCCAACCTGCGGTCAGATTTCACCAGTTGCTTTTTCCGACTCAAGCCATGCCATTATTTACTTCCATAGGACATATACCTGTGACATTCCATCCTCCCATGGACCTCAGAAAACCCTCGTTGTGGAAGTTCACCGCTGCTGATCAACGGGATGTGTTGAATCGTTGTTCAGGTCATGATATCTCTCCACCATTGGCCTCGACGTTCCTGATGTTCCTTCAGGAGATCAAAGCCATAGGTATAGAGAGAGCTAGAGGAGGATAAAGCCTTAGCCAAGCCCTGATGAAGGAGGAGGAAGAGCGTGATTCTCCGTATTCATATTCCAGCCCGCTTGAAATTTCATTGGCACTTCAACCAGCAACCAACCTCTTGGAACGGTACCTGCGCCAAATCTTGACAGGAGAGCTTGTCGTGGGAACATGATGGCTGGTGAGGGCCCCCGCCTTCCCAGAGCGTGCGCTTAGTCAGCAACCGCTAATGCCGGTTACAGTTTTCACCCGATGTTCCTTCCCAAACCACCTATCATGCCGCTTCGGGATCGCGCTTATGTTGTTGTTTACTTACCTCCCGCTTGTTTTCTCCAAAACAGTCACTTACAATTGGGATGTCTCATGGGTCAATGCCAGCCCTGATGGGTTTTCTCGCCCTGTTATTGGAATCAACGGATTGTGGCCATGTCCTCCGATCTCGGTGGGTAGACTTCATCTTCTCTGTGCACAATGGACTGACAGAAACAGGTGACAATTGGGGATCGAGTAATCGTAAACCTCAGGAATAATTTGGGCAATGAAACTACTTCGTTGCATTTTCATGGCTTATTCCAAACGGGAAGTAATACGATGGACGGACCCTCAGGAGTTACGCAGTGTCCGATCCCTCCTGGAGAAATGTTCACTTATGATTTTGTTGTGAGTTTGATACAGCCACATGGTATGCATCGTACTTACAAGTTTTCAGGTCAAACAGTCCGGGACCTACTGGTATCATTCACATCGTAAAGCCCAATATATTGACGGTTTTCGTGGGCCTCTCATTGTCCATGATCCATCGGCCCCGTTCAAATATGACGAGGAAGTTGTTCTCACTGTCTCGGACTGGTATCGCGATCAAGCACCCGGCCTTGTCAATTACTTTCAGTCCCCTCAAAATGTGATTGATCACGATGGAGCCGAGCCAATCCCAAACTCTGCCCTGATGCAGGACGCGCAAAACAGCAAGATTAACGTCAAGCCTGGGAAAACATATCTTTTTCGCATTGCGAATATCGGTTCATTCGTTGGGTCTTATTTGTCCTTCGAAGGCCACGAGATGACTATCGTGGAAGTAGATGGAGTCTACACGGAACCGCAAAAGACAAATCAGATCTACCTGACAGCTGCTCAGCGGTACAGTGTTTTGGTTACCACCAAATCGAGCACAGACAGGAATTTCGCCATCCAGAGCACATTGGATACCGACATGTTTGACACAATACCCCAGTGGGCCCAGCCAGACGTCAATGGATATCTCGTCTACAACAGCAGGAAACCACTGCCTGTCATTCCTCCGCTACGAACCCTAGCCCCCTTTGACGACATGAAGCTGGTGCCACAAGATCGTCAGCGAGTGCTAGGCAGAGTAGACCATCAGATAATGATGGAAATGGATTTCATCACCGATGCTGGGGTCAATCGGTGAGTATTTCTGGAACCCTAAAAATTATATTTGCTGATTATCATGCAGTGCTATCATCAACAACAATAGTTATGTTCCCCAGAAAGTTCCCACGCTCTACACAGCTCTTTCGGCAGGAAAGCAGGCGAAAAATCCCATTGTCTATGGCGTCAATTCTAACTCATTCGTTCTTCGATACAATGAAGTCGTTGAGGTTGTTCTCATTAATCATGATGATGGGGGCCATCCATGGCAGTAAGTGTTCAAATTTCAGGAAATTCAAGAAAAATTACTGACAGCGTAGTCTTCACGGCCACAATTTCCAGATTATCGACAGATCACCAGCCGATACCGAATACAATGCTGCTAACGTTGTACCGCTCTCCAAGACGCCAATCCGTCGTGATGTCGTTCAGGTCCGTTCTAAAGGTTACGTCGTCATCCGATTCCGAGCAGATAATCCTGATAAGTCTCCTCCTACCTTCTTTCACTCCCTGCATTCAGCTAATTTTATCAGCACGCGTCCAATTGTTTCACTGCCACATCGAATGGCACGTTGAAGCAGGCCTTGTTGCTACGTTCATCGAAGCACCAGAAAAGCTGCAGAATTCACTCTCCGTACCCCGCCAACACCTGAAGATCTGTGAGCGGCAAGGTATTCCGACGAAGGGTAACGCAGCAGGGAATACGAAAGATTATACTGACCTCACGGGTGCGAACACAGATTTTGAGAAGAATAACTGGGGGTAAGTTCTTTGCGTTGCAGCTTTGAATCTGGACTGACTGTGGCAAAGAGCACTTATTACACCGCCGAAGAAAATGGTGAAGAAAGGATTGGAGTTTAATGGATAAGTAATGATTACAAGTTTAGAATAATCGAAGATCCATTTAGCTTGAAATTTAATGTCTCATCTGGTTCTTCGGCATCAAGTTTAAAATTATGTCAGGATGGGAGTCGGCGGTTTGCTGATCTTTCTGTGCATATTTCCGCTTGAATAAATGAGGTTTAACTCTGAACACTCCCAACTTTCTCGATCACCCCGTCGGTGATTTGACAAGGTCGCTTATGGCAAGCTCAAGAATAACTTCAACAAACTTGGGTACTGCGGTGTTCCCAGACCAGTAACCGGGTCCCAGCCTTCAACAGCCGCAAAGCCTTTGCTCCCACACCCAGGATTACTTCCATTCTTGATATCATTGAACACCCAAGGATTCGCATACAAAACAGGGTTGATGAACCCGACAGGACCCTTCCCAATTGCAGTTCTCTCTTGGTTGATCAACGTCATGATACTTCCCCAAATTGGCGCCGCCAGACTCGTTCCATAGAAGTGATGGATAGACTGGTTGTTGTATGCGAGGAACTGAGCCCCGTTTGCTGAAACATCGGGAAAGCCTCGACCTGCACGGTTGTAGATACCACCGTTGGCTCCGACGTTCGTAGCACCGTCATTGGCAATGTAGTACGGCAATCCAGGATCATGAGCTTTGAAGTAGTGAGCTACAGCAGCTTTTTGATAGTCTGGAGCTGGGAAGTAGTTCGCGAAGCCCCCGGATGATGAGAAAAGAGGGGCATTTGTGAGATTGGCCTGGAGTGCTGACTCGGGGTCTTTGATGGTTTGTGTATCGTAAAGGCGCGTTGCTCCAACATTTGTGACATAAGGGCAGGTTGGGAATGAAGGATTGTATATGGTTTCGGCATCACCAAGACAACCGGACTGAGGTTCTGTGAGCGTTGTGTCTCCCAAAATGACGCGGTGATCGTGATCACGCTGAAAAGTATATTGCAAGGGACAGCTAAAAGCCCTGGAAAGAAACTTGAGGGGGGGGGGGAACAGTCCGGAATTTTACTTACGTCTGAATCATCGCCTGGGAAGGATGCAACTCCATAATCTCCTGAAGCCCAGACAAAAGTGTGACCCTGGAGCCCAAGTTTGAGGAACTCATTGCATTGTCGCTTTGTGTAGCTCAGTGGAGCATCATGTTCTGACACTCCGTAAGAAACACTGATCACTCTTGTCGGCTTGAACGTTCCGCATTGATTCTTTCCCTTGTAGCCTCCAGGTGCGGGGTCAGGATAGACAGGGTCGACTCCTGGAGAGTCACCTGAAATACCATAGGCCTTGTAAGTGCAGTACGAACCGTCCAGAGCATCTAGGAAGGTGTTGAATCCACCATCTTCAAAAGCCTGGATATTGTCATCGACTTGATAGAGAGTGACTGTTTGTGGCTTTGCCAAAGTCAGTGTCTAGATTGACCATTTTCAAGAGAAGTTGAACTCACGTATATCAGCGCATATGCAATGTCCATGTCGATATTCGATTCTCCAGTGTTGAACTCGCTATCAGGTGAAACTGGAGCTTGACCCCCATCGATGGAATCCAAAAGCGGGTGTGTACCTTGGGGAACATTTGTTGCCCAATTTGCGAAGAATGAATTGAGATCTTCTTGAGCATAAATATCACCACTTTCATAGAGTCCCAGAGCATTGACGCTATCTTTAATATGGGCATTTGGAATACCATAAAGTGCTTTCAAACAAGTTGGCGTAATGTTCCTTCCGCATGCCTGAAGATCAAGCGGTAGCTGGCCGGCTCCAGGAGGCATATGCCATGGATTTTTCGACAGATTGTTCTTGTATGGCCCAGGTTGGTGGTGTCTGAGCCCAGATTCTCTCTTGACTTCGCGCTTGGACAATGCTGCGGAGAACTTCACACCCGGAGTGATGTAGTCGACATGAGAACGAATGCTCTCGGGAAGATAATATCTAGAAGAAGTCAGTTACAATTGTGAAAGAACACGCTGAGTGTAGTTCTTACTCGTCGCTTCCAATTCTCACAGCGCCTGAGGATGAATGCACATGCTCATGGTACTCGGTATGAAAGAGCTCCTCAGCCTGCCAAGCAGGTATGTCGATTGCGATCCAGCCCTTGTTATCGGAATGAATTATGGAATCCTCTTTGATTCCGGAGACAATGAGCCAAGTGCGAACAGCTTCGACCGTCTCCTCGGCTGGGGCGTACATGTCGTGAACTTGTTCCGCAGTCCAATGCTTTCCAAAATTTGGCGAGTCTGGATGAGAGCTTTCGAATTCATTGACTTTAGCATGATCATCCACAAAAGCAAATTGAATACCAGCGTAACAAGAGACTCATAAGTTACTCACACTTCCATCAAATGCGCATAGCTATCCTCCATGTTCTGTTGGCTCAAGCCAATTCGAACAGGCAAAATAGCATTTCTGTCGACACGGTCGCCACGAGCCCACAGTCTTGGGAGTGACGAACGCTTTTCATGGAGAGAGTGCGTAGCAGGAGCTGGGAGAGCCACAACCACACCGATAGGCACTGCAAACAAAGCAACAAATAATTTAGACAACATCGCGAAAATCTGAAGGCAGTTTTCACCTCGCGATTGGAGTCAATTGACAACTAAGACACCAACAGAGCTTGGCCGGCTTTCTTTGCATTTTGGGCACCTGGTCCTACTTATATTTGGTGAAGAGCCCAGACATCCACCTGCCATGAGCGGTATCTCGATAGCGATCTTCTGTGTGATGATGCACGATGTTAGACAAGCTTTGTTAACGAGCTGCCAAGAGTGGGCAAGCGGCACTCATGGGTTGAAGAGGAGAAGAGCCAAGGATTGGCTTCGGGTACCCCATAATGCTTGAATCTGCGTGGTACAGGGTCCTCGTGCGTTCTCGTATCCCGTCGGTAATTGAAATTGGCTTTGAATTCTTAGATAGGCTTCTAAACTATTCTGTAAAAGGAAGCTTGTAGTGACTAAACATTGATGTACAGGGGCTGTGCTCATATCATTGGCGGCGATGCTTGCGCTAAAGCCCCAGTATTAATGTACCTGCTTGAGCTCTTCTTATCGATCTGGGGGCTATCCCACTTTTACTAACAGTTTATCATGATTGATGGCTGCAATTAAGATGATAACAGAACCAAGAAACTCAAACAAAATGTTACAACGTCTTTCAAAACTTTAAAAAGTGCTCAGATTCCAAAGCGGAAGTTCCAAGGCTTGGGCAGATCAATTCATTACATGCTTCTTGAATGTCAGAATGAGTTGCTCTGCTAAGAAGACTAGACAATTCCTCAAGCACAAACATTGATTGAACAACGGTCTCTACGATAAGAAACATTGTCGAGAGTCTTGGGATCCCGCACAGTATTCAATATCCTATACTAAGAGAGAAAAATATAGATTAAGCGCCAGGCAATTATCCCAGGAGCATCCTCACTCCCCAGATCATTGGACCTCAGGGAATATGTCTCGGCATGACTTGAGGACTTTGCAGTCTTTCTTGTGACCTTTCTCCTTCCAACCCACTGTTTGGCACTCCTATACCCCCAGAGTTGTTAGTGCCGAACATGATATTTGATATAGAATATACCTTATTGCAATACCACACGCGTCGGCAGCCTGTGCATACCAAAAGGTCATCCTTCGGTTTTTGAGTCGAACATGCTTGGCAAGATTTGAGAGTTCCTTTTAAATCCTCGTCATGCATATCAGTCATTTCATTTAGTCTCTGGAGACTAGCTGGGATAATCTATAATTTGTTAGTTTCACTCTTCAATGAGCTCTGTGTAAAGGATATGAAAAACCTTGACGCTTCCACTGGGTGCTACCACAAACCCCGCCTTCCCTTCCTTAACTCCACTTCTCCTGGCGCCTTCCACGACGACAGTGAATCCCTTCTTGAAGCCGCTGACATCCAATCCACCACCGGGAAGATTTTCCTTGATCTCTTCCGGTGGGATTCTAAGGGTGAGGGCGAATGAGACATTGTCGCGGTCTTTGAGAATGAATGTTGGTGAAGCAGATACTGTCATATTCTCGGCTATGGTACCAAGTAAATGATAAGGAGCACTGAGCATGTCAGTATACATAGACCAGAGAGTGCAGGACGTTCACAATCTCACCTCGCGGGGTCTGCTGTGCTGTCAAGAACAGGGCAATCCGCAAATGCGGGGAAGCGCATGCGGTCTGAAAACATCGGAAACGACGTCATAGCTAGCAATTGTTTTCTTCGCAAAGATTGTAGACGGAAAATGTTTGCTGTTAGTCCTCGGTTGGGAAAAGTTTCCTGTGAGAAGCAGGGAGGTGAGCTTTAATTTTTGACACAGATGTGAAACGCGGGACCACCCCGTGTTGTAAGCGACGCCCTCCCTATCTTCTCTAAGCGATATTTTGATTCTCGGTAGCGAGGTTGAACTCTATCGTTTGGGTCTTGCTCTTGCGAATTAGCCTAATGTGGATCTAGGGACATATCGACGTATCTTCGGGAGGGTTTTCATGGAACAATTCGATGCCAAAGCAAAGAAAGACGGTTTGTTGGCCTGTAAGTGACAATTCACACGTGCGGAGGCGATTAATCATACATTATCTACTATCGTTACTTGGCAATCGGGTAACAGTTTAAATCCAGAGATTGATGGAGGGATGTCGGATACAGTGATTGAGAAGTCAAGTAGAGTACTAAAGGGGCCCTGAGACAAAGTGGTAGATGAACACAATAGCCACCAGAATAACACTCGCTTGCTTTGTCAAAAGTCTCGTCAATGGAACTAGGTAGCTGCGATGCCGATATATTCAATTCAAACATTAAAAGTCTAACGTCTGCCCTGAAGAATGAAATATTCGAATGTTGATTCTGGAAAACTCGGCTAGCGTTAACCGAAAACAAAAATACCCGTATGCCTGGACGATCATGACATTGCTGACGAGCGCCAGCCTCTCAGGTTCTACGCCTCACATATAAAAGAAAATACAGCGAATAGTGCTATTCTGTAAGACACCAAAGTAAGAGATCATTAATCATTCCTCGGAGAAGCTGTAAGCCACCCCGCACTTTTCCCAGCCAAGCATTTCTCCAGCAATACAAATACCCCGCCCCCGCATTTTATCCAGACACAGGTGAACACAACATTTCTTTTACCATCCAAGTACAGTAAAACAAGATACGATGCCATTCTACGACGTACAACACTCCCTCCCACTCACCACCTCGCAGCGATCATCTCTCGCTAAAGATCTCACCACCCTCCACGCAACAAGCTTCAACGCGCCCACAATATTCGTCAACGTCAAATTCACACCCAACGCTCAAGACGAGGGATATTTCGTAGGCGGCGAGCATCGACCTAGCACGAACCGGATTTTCGTACATGTGAGATCGGGGAAAGGGAGAGGTGATGAAGCGTTTGCGAAATTAGCGGAGGATATGGAGAAGGTGTGGGATAAGGTTGTGGGGAGGGGAGAGGGAGATTCTAGGGTGAGGAATTTGAAGGGTTTGCATGCGGTTTTTATTGTGCCGGGGATTACGGCTAGGGAGCAGGGGTTTGCTATTCCTTTGGTGAGTTCTCTTTTTTTATTTTGCTTTTTTGGTGGTCGGCTTTGAGGGTTTGGGAGATTGCTAATGGGTTGTAGGCTGGAGAGGAGGCGGCTTGGTTGAAGGGTAGTATGGGGACGTTCAAGAAGAGGGCTGATGCTGGAGAGGAGGATATGAAAACTTTGATGGCGGATCTTGAAGCGAGACCTGGATTGTTGAAGTAGGTTGCATGGGGATTAACATTTTGTGGTTGGATTGCTTATGAATGAATTCGCCGCTCTGAAAATGTAATAGGTGTAGGACCTGACAGGTTTGAAGGTTTAAAGTCACTCAGTGTGATAAGGTCAAGATTGGGAAGGATTTATTGTTGTAATTTTGAAGAATTTGGGAGTTGAAATTCCAGGACAAAGACAGAGCGAGTGACGAAACATGAGTGTAGGACTTAATAGACCAAACTATCCGAATCAAAAAGAAACCTAGAAAAGCTCCAACGAGCACAATCAACCCGAAATCCACCTGTCCAGCGAGTCCGACCAGTGATATCAAAACATCGTTTGAGCTTCAGATATTTAAATACCATGCTTCTTCCTCATGTGCTTGACCATGTCACTCTCACGAAACCAGCCCTTGGTACCAACTCGCTCGCATCCAGGGTAGGAGCATTGAAATGGCGAAGGGTGCTCTCTTCTTAGATGAGCCTTGAGGAGCTGCTCCGTGCTGAATGCGCTTGTGCCAATTCGATCGCAGTCCTCAAAGTCGCAAGGATAGCTAGACTGATTGTCTTCAGTGGCAGCATCGGCGTTGATATGGTGGTAGTTGCGAATATGTTGGACAAGGTGATCCCTTCTTTTGAAACCTTTTGCACCCCGATACCTGAAGCGCTAAGAATCAGCAAAACTGTCCAGTACGACATCTACTAACAGGAAATTTGTTGAACATACTTGCGACAATGAGGGCAAGGGTGCCGAGGGACACTTGACTGGTGATTACGTTGGTGGCGGTGCAGCTCCCCGATTCTTGTGAACTCAGAGTTGCAGTCTGGAACCCGGCAGGTATAAGCTAAATGATTGGCTTCACCTGCATGAGAATCGAGTTGAGCAGCGAATAAGAATCCAATGCCACATTGTGCACAGTAAATCTTGGCATCAGGATGAACTCTTTGGTAATGCATTTTGACTTGCCAGCTATTGAGCAGCTCCCCACATCCTGGAAAGTTGCAATTTAGACAGTTATGATAGGAATAATCGAAATGATATTTGAGATCCTGAAGTGTGGCAAACCTTTTACCACAGCCTGAGAGTTGGCACAGAAGTGGAAGGTGGCCCGCTGATCTGGTTTGTGAACAGTACAAGTTTGGCCGCTCAATGTTGAGTGACTGTTCTGTAACATCAAGAGGTGCTTCGCAAGTTGCGCAAGTTGTTTTCAAATATGCTAATGGTTGCGTAGGTCTATCTTTGTGAGCATAAACACGAAGACATCTGGTGCCCTTTACCTTGGTGCTTCCGGCTGGGCATCAGGGAGAATTTCAGAGGCTCCTGTCCTTGTATGACCACTTGTAGCAATGACGATGCCATTGTGGTTCGGTTGCTCGTCGGGTGGCTTTTGTGCTGTCGCTTCCAATTCGATGGCGTGTTTCCAGCTAATGGTGTCCATAGTCGTGGCAGAAGAAGACATTGTCCAAGGCGCCCTTTTTGTGTGAGCTTCTCAAAAAAAAAAGCTCACCAGCCAGGCTGGTTCTGTAGCCAATCATTCCACGCCACAATCTCATCCAGAGACCACATTCGATCACTCATGATGTGTCTAGCAGGCATCAGGACTGGAACACGCAGATGAAGCAGGGGGGAGGACTCACCGTTCGATATCGAGGATCTGAAAGCGGCGTCGATATCAAGCGTCGAGTCGGAATTTCCAGGCTGAAAAAGTGCTGGAGTTTGGTGGTAGCATGGAATGGGCTGCGCCTAGATCATATGCTGCTGAGAGAACAGGCTTCGCTGTTTTAACATTGTCATGCAGCTTTCCAGCTCTGGGGTGACACGTAAAAGGGCATGATGGCTCGTCCGCCTCACTTTTCTGGCGATGTGATTCGGCTGCCAGGTGGTGGTGGCTGCGCACCGCACAGAAAAAGGGCGTCTGGAATCCTGTGCTGAAATACGTTACTTCAATCCTTGCAAAAAAGGGTACGACTGCCAAGGTTGATTGTTTCTCGACTCACCTATCGCTGATGTTTTGTTGGTTGGGATGGGAAGTTGGCGAGGCTTCACTTTGGATGTGTCCACTAAAGACCAGTGTCAATATGCCAAGCGACTTGCTGAAAGCGGGAAGAACGTCCTGCAGAATCGTCAAAAGAAATACACAAACAAGACAACGAAAGTAATTTTCAAGAAAGCAAGTTGCAGGCAATAGAGATTGGCTGGAAATATTTCATAAATATCATTGCCTATTTGTACCACGATCCTTCTGCGTCTGGGACCAGCCACCCACACATGATATCATGTCATTATTCTCTAGGGAGTCCATACCATCAATACCGGTACCCCCTGGGCGAATCCATGCCCTTTTCTTCCCGCCACCCAATAATAATTGCAAATTAATGCATAACCACAGCAACATGATCATCCATGTACTGGCTGATATCCCCCAGGAACGCAGCAGCAATAATCGAAACTGCTCCAAAAGCAATACTGGTATAATAAACGTAAGGGTAGGCATGAGCGTATGCTACTCGGCCTGCCAAAACGATGTCGTTCCAGATCGTGACGTTGCCGTCTACACCTGGGAGATACAGGATCTTGTCGATAAGAGAAGCGCCTGTAAGTTCAGCGGCGGCTTTGATGGTCTCTCCCGAGAAAATGTTATTGTTTACCTACTTCAAGTTAGCATTGCGTGTGGCAAGAGTCAGGAATGGGGAAGAACTTACGCAAGCTGTAGCGATTTCGAATTTCAACGCAGGAACGAACTTGTTGTAAAAGACGTTGTAGTAAGTGGTGTAACCAATAGCTCCACCGATAACACGGATGGCCAAAGTGAGAGCTGCGATGGTGGCAATCAGATCATCGGGACAGATGATAGTCGTGATAATCGAAGCTGGAACGACGATTCCACCAATACCGAGACCAGCAACGACAAGAATTCCATACACAGCGTTCAGGTTATCCAATCGGGCTGCAGCAAGAGCTCCGCATCCCGCCGTCATCATTACGCTAGAACCGACCATCAAGGCTCGGTTGTGACCGCGCAAGACAGACAGCAGCCACAAAACGATACAGGCGCCAGCAAGGATGGAGAATCCGATGGGCATACCTCTGATTCCGACGCCAACTGGGTCATGTCCGTAGACATTGAAAGCTTGCGTTGGCCAGAAGAGTAGGACGGAGAAGAAGTTCGCTCCAGAAATGAAGGTAATGACGAGGGTCAGTGCCAGCACACGGGGTTCCTTTCTGAGACGAGAAGGGAACATAGGGTATTTGGCTCCGTAAATTTCCCAGAAGCAGAATCCGATGAGGAGAGCAGCTCCAAGGAGAAGGGGAACAAGTGTGTGCACGGAGGACCACTTGTATTGATATCCGCCCCAGAGAAGTCCGGCGATGAAGAGAATCATGCCTGAAATGGAGAGGAAGCCGCCGACAAAGTCGATTTGCGCAATGATTTCCTTGCGGCTAAGACCGGTGGAGTTCACACGTGGCGGTGGGTGGTAGAAGAAAAATGTCATTGCTACGCCGATACTGCGAGGATCTCGAGTCAGTGTTTCCAATTCAAAGATGTTAAAGTTGCAAAGGTTAGTACTCACAATGCCCAGACTCCGCAGAGAAGTCCGATGTAGCGCCACGAGCCGTGGAATGCGATCAACTGCGCCCAGAGAACGGAGGGGCACTTGAGAACAGTTAATAATTTTCCTTGATGGGGGCATAGGACATGTACTTACGAATGGAATGATGGTGAAGATCAAAACAGCAACGTATTTTCCTCGCTTGGCTGTGGGAGCAAGTTCGGCGGTAGCAGCCAGAGCAGTGAGCTCATTGATGCCCGCGCCAACACCAGCTAAGGCCATGCCAGCTATCGAGTTTTAGTACCAGTAGATGGACTTGAAGGGAGTAAACTTACAAATGAAAATATTCATGGTGTGTGCAGTAGAGCACACGACCATCCCGACGACGATGAACATTCCGCCAGATATAGCAACCCATCGTCGTCCAATGAGATCGGATAAAGCGCCAACGAAGGGGCAAATAGCTGCAAGTGCAAGCAAATTTGCAAGCACGAACCACACCCAGCGGTCAAGTCCTCCCAAATCAGCATAAATATAAGGAGGGACACCACCTGCATTCCATTAGCGAAGTTCTTGGATCGGTTAAAAAAAAAAGTGTGACCACTCACCGAAAAGATAAACGGGAATCTGTGATCCTGTCCAAAGGAAAGCCATAGCGATCAAGGACATCATACGGTTGAATGTCATCTATATGATTGTTCAGTACCTCATCTATGTCCTGATAGCTTTTAGAAACACACCGGAGGTTCATGGTCGTGGTCTTCACCATCGCCATAGGTCCGAAGACCATCCTTCTCGTAGTAGTGAGCATTTCCTGGCACTCTGGAAATGGTTCTGATGGTCTCTATGTGTTGGTTGGTACCAATTTCTTTGTCCGTCGACCCTGTTGGGGACGGCGCCGCGTTTTGGTGATCCATTTTGTGTTGGGAACGGTCCGAAGGAAGCGAAAGGGAAATATGCTCTTGAGAAGAGGAATACAGAAGTAGAAGGCGATGAAGGGAGGGGCATGGGGATATTTAGATATTTACGTTCCAGCGCAACGGAGCCATTCCATTCACCAACGAAAACCAGCCCAGATTCATGGGTGCCTTTCAGACGGATGGGTCGTTATCGGGATGGTCACGGAAGGCAAGTCTTCGTACACTCTCCCAGAAGCTAGTTCAAACAGGGCCAAGTGAAGTGACTATCAGATAGTGAACTGGCACATAGACGTGAAGTGGGATCTGCCAACGGGGGGTTCCTTGTGAGTCTAAGCTGGTAACCTGCCCCCTTCAGGCACATACTCCGGCAACTTGATAGGGGTTTTCAAAAACGCCGAGGCAATTTACAGTTTTGCCAGGTAATGAAGCCTTCGAGATTGTGGGGTAGCGCGGGGAAACCATGTTTCTAACCACTTGCAGTGTGGTCGACGTACTAGATCCCGCCACCATGATCGAGACGGGCCAGTCGCGACTGTTGGAGCTTCCACTAATGGCGCTCAGGACGTACGAGGTGCGATGATTCTGCTCCAGAATCCTTCAGTTCGTTCCAGATTCGACACCTGTCAACCGCAGATGATCGTCCTTGACATCCCGTCTGTTTGGTTGGTGGGCCAGGCTTTATGCGACGCATTTCTTCGAACACCAGACGAAACCATTTCACTGTAGTCACCGTGCTTCGAAAACCATGCGCTTTTACTTATCGCGATCTACAGAGATTCTTTTTTCAGTAATCCCTCCGAGCCAAATCGGTCCGCACTTTTGAAGTTTATGTTCGAGAAAGTAAAATATGAAGGAGAAAATAGGGAAACAAGGTTTCTTGGCCATGACTTGTCCCATGTGCAGGTCAGCTTGCCACTAACAGCTAGAACGCGGGGAAGTGGGCGAACTGGGGGCGCGAAAAGCGGTGGGGGGTGTGCGTGAATGCAAATCATACAAGACGACTAATCGAGCTGAGCTCGAGCTGAGGTGGTGTTGCGTAGACGTTATTGGACGAGGCCCAGTTTCGTTGATTAATTTCCCGCAGGGCGATTATTCTCACAAGATCGTCTAGCAGGTGCTGTCAAGCGACATGGAACGAAAGATCGACAATTCTATGGGGAACTTTTAAGTCGTGGCATTGCTTGACAGTTGAAATCGATGGATCCACCCGGTAGTGCTCATGCCCACAGATGTCTAGAATTTGATCTGGAATCCGATATGGAATCGTCTTCCTTCCTAAGATTCTTTCGTTGCCATCTTCACCACTTCATCGAATGTAGTAGATAGGCATATCTATCCAGCTCCGAGGTATTTTACGGCTAAACCGCATGGATGCCACGGTAGCTGAGAAGCATACCCGAAACCCTAAGATACCAACTGCAGTGGCAGCATGTCCGCAGGCTACACCTAGACTATTGTTTGGAGGCGTCACCACAACAAGGCTTTTCGGAGACTTCTGATAGCTGCAAAGGAGGGAAGAAATCCAATGGCACGGACTCGTATTTTGAATGGGCATAACTGGCCTATCTGGCTGCGGTACGCAGAGTGAGACCTAAAGTTCTTCGAGGCCTTCATGGATCCCTTGCTATTGGACTTCTGCACCAACACTGCGATCCCGTAACCCTATCGGATGTTGTCTGCAGGAATGCCTCGGGCACCGAGGTTTTTCTCGGGCATCGTATCTCGACGTATAGTATCGCGAGCAGGCAAATTTTGGCTCTTGAACGCCGAAAAAGTCGACATGTTTAAAACCCGAGAGAACCTTATACGCTGGCAACTGATTAGATCCCAGTAGCTTGGTTGAGATAACTCGTAGAATTAGTTACCACCCTATGCACACTCACTAGATGATGGAATTCCCTGTTGATGCAGGATCCAGCGCAAATATCACTTGGGTTGGTGGTATCTCGGAACTTCAACAGTGAATGGAGCTGCACTGAAAGAGGCATGGGCATTTTGGAAGCAGAAAATCGACCCAACTACTGAAATAAGGCCACTGGAAAGCTCCTGGAAAATATAGTAGCGTTGGAGCTCAAAATCTATTGTAACTGCCGAACTCAAATTTGGTGAAAGAAGTCGATCACGTGGACATACCCCTCCAATTCGGGTGGGCTTTGCTCAACCCCTCCAAAAGCTAAAGCACTCTTCGAGACTTCGACGGTATTGACGGACGGGGCACTATCGGGGAGAGATGGTACATTGGGAAACTTCCCAAGTGAGCACCCTCGCAGTCGGTATATGCCTTGGATACTAACCCTCCTTCCTCGCTCAGATAGATTGGCGTGTTAGAACCGAGTGGGCAAAGGTGCCCCTCACTACTTTGAAGAAGAGAGTCTTGCACATAGAAGGAAGAATTCAAACGTATAAAGAAACTGAGGAAAGTTGTAGAGATGTAGAGTACTTCGTTATTCCTCCCAGACACTGCTTTGTCAAGATCTAAAAGATGAATCCCAGACCAGCGCCACAAAGGAAACGTTCATACCATGCAGACCAACGCATCACACCATCTAGAATCACCACCGTCATTCCCTGTCATTTCGTTCAGCCAAGTGAGGTATTTCCTCCCATCGTAACCGTAAGGTCTTTCGTATCTCTGCCCGAGCCGTTCGTGAATCATTCATATGTTCCGAAGAATTGCGAGTGCTAGTTTATAGCATGTGTTCGGGTCCATTCGCGAGCTGTTGCAATAGCAGCTGGTTCATCCTCCTTCCATCTCTTCGCAACATCTGGTGCAAGCGGGTCGTCAGGGTTTGGGGCTCCGAGAAGGGCTTGGATCGAGAGGAGGATTGTTCGGATTTGGAGGGCTGGGGACCAGTTGCCTAAAATCTTCTTGTTAGCTTCCATGGCCTGGAATGCAAATACCACAAAAAAAAAAGGGAAATAAACATGAGCATACTCTTGAGGACATCGAGACAGATACGGCCAAGCTTGTCGATGTTTGGGTGGTAGATCTTGGTGAGAAATCGAATCTTGGGAGGGGTCATAGGATAATCGTCTGGCAGAAAGAGCTCGAGTTTGAAGATTCCACCTGTTCCAAGTCAGAATCGAATGTGTTTCCAGCCTTCTGGGACCTATCTAACCTTCATATGGAGACTGTGTAGGGCCATGTATCGAGACATCGAAATATCGGAGGTTATCCTCATGAGGGACTGCACTAATGCCTGGAACTCTGCAAAGGCACATGCTTAGTATGTCATACCAAATAGATAGGGATCCAGTATACTTACGGCTCTGCCATCAACCTCTCGGTCTCCTTAATGATCCGTTTAGGCAAGGCCATCTTGTTGCACGTTTGCCGCTTTGCAGGCGGGAAATGGGGGTGTAAAGGTCGAGACAGCGACGCCAGACAGATATTATCTGATCTCCAGATATCGTCAGCGGAAGGACAGGTCGGAAAATCGAATATCCAAGTCGAGGAGGTTGAGGGGAGATGGGTAGACCAAGCTTGGTGGGGGTGGGGCAAAGGTCTCGACAGTTGTTCCAGTCGACGCAGAGAGATCGCAGAGGAGTTTTACGTTGAAAGTAAATGTTGAGGCTCGCTATCCGCCGTGGGTATTTTAGTGAATGCAAAGGCGGTCTCGCTGAAGTCGTGAATGTTTATATTCCTCTTCGCCAGCCTTTTGGTCGTCGGCGTCAAAGGAGAGCGCGCTTCCGCCCGTCTTGGCTAAACCTAAAGAGGGGATGAGCTCGAAGACTTAGACCATGGAGAAAGAAGACTGCACGAGAACCCTTTCGCAAAGTCACATATATTCTCCTCTACATCCAGTATTCAACACTCTGTGCATTTACGTGTCTGCCTGCGACTTCTCGACGTGGTCCCCCGGCTATGCATGGCGGAAGCTCGCATATCAATCCATTACAAAACTCAGCAGCCGCGTCGTTATAAGCTTCAGGACGATGCGCAGCCTTCCAAGCCACTATGATGGATGAGTCGAGGAAGGGGAAGACTATCAAGTCGGCCTTTGATAGCACCACGTTCGAGGCAGATGTGTCGATTCAAGTGGAGCGCAAAGTTGGATCTGCTACCATCTCACCATCTGGACGAGATGTTGCACTTGCGTCGTAAGAGCTCTACAAAGCTGTTCTTTGAGGGCATTCTCGGGAAATATGACTGATATTCTGTAGAACCGATGGACTCGACATTATTGACCTCGACAATCCTCTGAACCCTCCCCGCCATCTTCGCCATGGACTCCCTTGGCTTGTTGCAGACGTGCAGTGGTCCCCTTTCGCTGCACGGGAGAATTGGGTTGTCAGTACGGCAAATCAGAAGGCGTTAGTATGGAATTTGAACATGCCAGAAGATTCTTCTCAGGGAGCAATCGAACACACACTTCATGGGCATACAAGAGCGATCACGGACATAAATTTCTCAGCACATCATCCTGATATGCTTGCAACCTGTGCTGTGGATGGATATGTACATTGCTGGGACTTGCGCCGGCCTCGACACCCAGTTCTCACATTCTGTGATTGGTTTGCTGGGGCAACACAAGTTAAATACAATCGACAAGACTCCCACGTACTGGCCTCTTCCCATGATCGATGGCTCAGGATATGGGATGATCGAAAGGGAGCTGCGCCGATGAGGTCCATCAATGCCCACGAGTCTAAGATTTATGGTGTTGATTGGAATCGTACGAGATCTACGGGGGTTGTGACATGCTCTTTGGACAAAAGCATCAAATTTTGGGATTATTCGAATGATGTAGACGAGCCGGAGCGCATCATCCGAACTGACTTCCCCGTTTGGCGTGCTCGACACACTCCTTTCGGATGGGGTGTTTTGGCTATGCCACAGGATACTCCCGGAAATCTTCATCTCTACGATCGTCGCTTAGGAAGCGGGGATCAAGATTCTTTCTCACAAGCAGTGACGACTTTTCCCGGACATGGAAATTCCAAGGTCAAAGAGTTCCTGTGGAGAAGTCGAGGGAACATTACGGATGAAGGTATCGACAACCGAGAGTTCCAGCTCGTGTCTTGGGGCGAAGACAACCAGTTGAGACTGCAGCCTGTAGACCCAGAAACCCTTCAAGGGGTAGGATTTGTCAAAGGAACCCAAGTAAGGAAGAAGCTCACTGTCACGCGCAAAGGCGCTGTGTACAAGACGTTTCGAACAGTAGAGACTACTTCGACGGAAAAGCGGGCTGCTACAATCACAGGCCCTCGGCCTGTAAGCTCTGGTTTGAAAATCAGTGCTTTGAGTGTCGGAATGAAGAAGCTGAACCTACCCCATTCTTCAAGGACCAACCTGATTTTGCGGGCGCCAGCTATGAAAGGTAAAGAGAAGGTAACTAAACAAGACAACCAGAACCAAAAACAAATTGGTTGGATGAGCGGGATCAAGTTCACGGCCAGGAGCGAAAACACCGCATCTCAGAAGCGTCCTACTTCAAGGCGCCTGTCTCTTCTCAACCCAGAGTTTGATGAGGATGGAGATTGGGATCAGCCAGAAACTCTCCATGACGAGATCATTCGGATTAACAACCAGCTACCTAAAATCAAATTCGAAGATGTCAATATGGACAAGAGAACAGTTGTTGCATCGATGAATGGGCCGTGGGGAGATGACGGCAATGCAATCTACATCAAGGTGACCATAGTATTTCCGGAGCAGTATCCGGAGTCCAAGGCGCCGAGCTTTACTTTAGGAAAAACGTCGCTTATGCCAGATGATGTGTATATCAAGCTCAAACGAGAGGTACATCAAATTGCTGCTGGGTTCATTTCACGCAAGCAAGGCTGTCTAGACGCAGCTCTATGCTATCTCTTGGGAGAAGTGGATCTGGAGACTAGCACGACGTTCTTCAAGGACGTTGGGGATCTAGATGATGATATGGATGCCCTTGCCGATGAAAGCTCTAGTGACGATGACGACGAAGATATTCCGGCAGGAGTAACATCCCAAGAAATTGGGCCAAGTGCAACTGGAAATCCACCCGTTCCAAGGAGTACGAATGTCAATGTTCCTCTGCCGCGACTATGTGGAGCTCGTTTCTCTGCCAATGGCAAGCTGGTTTGCTTTTTTCCTCCTAAGGAAGACAAGGTTAAGTCGCTCCTGGAGACCTTGGTTGCAAAGAACAATGCGCGTTCCAAAGGAGACCCGGTATTTGAAACATTTGGCAGGCTGAACAACAACACTTCACCTGTGCCTCGCATCAAAGCAATGTCTCTTGCCTCCGAGAGTAAAACGGACTCGGACGTATCTGATGAATCCGATGTATCTTCATCAAGCGATTCTGACTCATCCCATTTCCGTCTCCCTAGGTTTTCAATGCCAGACTACTTCCGTAGATCTGGTCGACGTCCATACCGAAGAGGTTCCCCTACCATCCTGTCTCAGAGATCTAGTGCTGCTGGCACTGGAACGGGCACCGGGACTGGGACTGGGACTGGGATTGGAAGGACACGATCCTCAAAGCCAAAGAATATTGTATGCTTGCACAATATTAACAGCCTCTTGCCATCGAAACCCGAGCTTGCTGAAGAGTATGCAATTTTCGGGGAAGGGCCAGAGGTATGCGAACAGAATGCTGAAGCTGCCGAAAAATATGGCTACAACGATCTTGCGGATGTTTGGAGATATGCTGCAATGCTCTTGCATAATGAGGTTCCCCTTGAAGTACTGGACCAAACACATCGGCAGGAACCAATACTTGTCATTGCCAAAGATGCGGTCAGACGAAATCGCAGCAACAGCGGCTCCGATAGTGGGCTCGACCTTTCTTACGATTTTCGAAGTCGACGAAACAGTCTGTCCGGGAGAGTCAAGTGGGGAACCAATCCACTTGCGAAGCAATTGATCGGGGATCTTTTTGCTCATTTTGAGCGTCTTGCAGACGTTCAAATGCTGGCTATGTTATCGTGCGTGTTCAGCGAGCCGCTTGCAAAGGATGCAGCCTCTCACGCAGAGGTCTACATGACCCAACCCCAGACGCCGATATCGATGAAGACTCCAGCTTTCTCACTTGATTACTTCCCAACTGATGCGGCTGCATGGAGCATGTATCAAAAGACACCCATAAACTCTGTGGTTTCAACTCCGAAATTCTCACATACTCCATCTGGCTTGTATGGTTCGGTGGGGTCTTCGAACGGTGCTTGGGGGAGTGATCCTGCCTCGACTTCTTACTCGTGTGGGGAAACACCACCTTTGAGATCTAACCGTGCAAGTTCCGAGTATCTCAACCAACAGACCCAAAGTTTGTCCACATCCCCAGACAACGCTCGTAGTTTTCGTCGGGCCAACTCAGGTATTGCTCATAGCTTTGCTGCAAGCTTTTCTAGACCATTTGCTATCGCAGCTTCATCTTCACCTCCTAATCCTCAACCTAATCGAAAGCGGCCAAGCCCAGTGGAAAATATGCTTAACTCACTGGCCCCTAGCACAATCACATGGGGAAACACAACTGTTCTTGGAAGTGTGAAAGAGCAAGGCATCACCGAAAGATCTTCATATTCCGATGATGAGAGCACAAAAGATGATTGGAAGCCGTCCATTTGTACTGGGATCAGTCTCATGATGGAAAATCAGAACGCTTTCGATGATGAGGGTTGCATGAGCACTCCTCTGCTTGATTTAAGCCATGCCGCTCTATATGCTAGCTACCGAAGAACCTATGCCGAGCTCCTCTACCTCTGGGGTCATCCTTTGGCACGCCTTGAGATCTTGAAGTTCAATGGTCTGAAGGATTATTTCACGGAGCATGAAGTCACGGAAAGCAAAACTTTCGCGGCATCCATTCTCTCAAATGATACCCATACCTTAAGCCACGACGCATCGCCTCCATCCCCAATTATACTTGGCAAGAAGGATCACCATCTGCAACTGCCTCTACCGCCATTCACCGATCAAGGACTCGATGTCACAGGCTACTGCCTAAGGCATGACACTCGCCTCGAACCTAATATCGGCAGCAATCTTGGGGGTGCTGTTGGCCGATGTGAGAAATGCAGAACTACACAGCGCCAGCTGCGATGCACAATCTGCATGGAGCCTATCAGTGCCATATTTGCACCATGCCTCTCGTGTGGTTGTGCTACACATGAAGACTGTCTGTCGGAGTATCATGCGTCTGGGAGCACAATGTGTGCTGGAGGGTGTGATTGTGACTGTGGAGACAAAGCGAGCGCTGGAGTCGTCGAGGGCTGGGAGGTAATGATGGATGCCATCGAGAGACTTCGAAATCTCGACAAGCATGCATCTAGGGGGATGAAAGAAAAGCAAGACCTAGAAGATTGGGATGTAGAAGTAAGCGCCGATTGGGAAGCAGCTCACATCCCAAGTGGAGGTCTTGGGAGAGGCTACTCGACACTCAGCAAGAGGCTGGGTCAAGTGAGAAGTGGAGACTGGGGCATGTCGGCTGTGAAAAAGAGGCCGAGTAGCCTTCGGAACGAGAATTTTTGAATTTTAATTTGATTGCATTTACTGCGGAGGCATGGGAAGGGGATCGGTGTTTGCGTTTTGTATCGAGTATTGGATGGGATTCGGAACTGCCAACATGGCGTGTATTGTCTACTAGTGTAGTGTCTTGAATGTAAAAGAAGTTCTAAACACCGCTGGGCATTCATTGAAGTTGAAGATGATCGTGATCTAAGCGTTGTCTCATCAAAAATGAACATCCCGTTATATCGAAGTATTTACACTATATATTCGCTTCCCAGTCACTGAGGTCCTTAGTTTCAAGCACTGTTTATCTATACCTCTTTATTACGCATAAAATATTATAAATACTATCTGACTCGTATCGATCATGTTTATGAAAGAAATTATCATTATCTTTCACTGTTTCCTTCACTCTTCAAGGCACAATTCGATACAGATTAACATAGATTAACACAAACTAATATGGATTAACATTTGATGAAAATTTGTATGATACATTTATGTCCGGAAAAGAGTACTTCTATCCGATTCAGATATGCTCTTGCCTTTCAAGATATAATCACTCCACAACATCTTCGTAGAACCATAGGTTTCAAAGTGAGCCAGGAACTCATCCTTCGAGAATGCTTTGTTCAGCTTTTTAAACAGATCTTCATCAATATCATGGCCAGGAGCAAAGTCTTCGTCTCTTCTGTACCAATTATACTCGCATCCAAGGCAACAGACACCCCTGTCGATTCGACGTCGTTGCACATCCAGATACGGGAATGCAGTACAAGACATGAAGCGGAGAGTGTCATTCGCACCAGGAGGACGAGGAATTGACCTACTGGCTGCCTTTTGAATTCGATCCTTCTGGCCGACCCCATCGCTGTTGCTCCCACGACGAATCCCCAAAGCTGCCGCCCTCTCCACCTCTGCTTTGCTGCCGTGAATCGAGATCCCGAGCCGCCTCGCCTCCTCGCGACTAACAATCCTGACCCGTCTCCGGCTAGGCTTCTCAGAAATCCCATACTGCCCGACGACAGTCTTGACGATTGTAATTCGTCTC
This sequence comes from Cadophora sp. M221, assembly GCA_017366145.1. Lineage (NCBI taxonomy): Eukaryota > Fungi > Ascomycota > Leotiomycetes > Helotiales > Ploettnerulaceae > Cadophora > Cadophora sp. M221. The sequence goes on along the minus strand of JAFJYG010000060.1, from coordinate 16,946 downwards.
AATGCTGATTCCGCAAGTCCGAAAAGAGCTGTTGCTGCTGAGGCAGAGACAACTTCCATCTCCGGATGTGCGTTGATGCACGAGAAGCAGCACCTGCTGGCGGTGGGGAGAAAAGGGAATAAACCGAATTCGTCGCAGCCAATGTATCGATCCTGGCAGAGAATATTATACAGGTAGCCAACTCCGTATTCCGAGAGGACGTCGGTTGCTGATAGGGCTCGAAGGGTATCGGGTGCGAATGTCGATAAATCTCTGTAGGCTGGGAGCTCTCCTACGATGTCGAAAAATCAAGTATTCAGACGCCGTATACTCTCCAGGCTTCCAATGTCAATCTCCAGTAGGATTTTATGGGTGATCTCGAGAGGTAGGAGTGAGAAGGTTCCCAATGAGGAAGTTCCACGGTTGGAGAATACTCGAGCGGGAAAGGGGTACGTAGATGTGGGGAAATATATCACCGCTCTGTCGGCTTTGCTCCAGTGGTATGCGAGAGAGTCGAGGATTGCTTTCTTTTCGGGCGAGTACTCCATGTTAGACTGTAAAGGAGATGATCTCGTCGGGAGGACTGTGAGGAATGACTCCGAATCACCCTCATTGATTCAAGTGCTTGATCAGATTACCCTGATCACTGTTTGGAATGATAAATGTGTTTTGGGAGGTCAAAGTGAGGGTTATTCTGTGCTACCTCGTTTTGATCCTGTGGAAGCTATCTGGGGGATGTCACCGAAGGAGGCTGGAATTCGTCAAATCGGAGGTTGGAGATAAGCTAAGCCTAAAACGAACATATACGCTCAAGTTTTCTAGCACCAACATTCGTCATATACTATCTTTCTTGTGGCATATGCCACTGTTCACACTAGTAAGGAGTATTCAGCGAGAACTACCCACTCTTGTGATGGTATGTATGAGATAATATTACAGCAACTTCAATGTCTCAAAATGGAATTCAACAACGAAATTTCCAAACCTGCTGCAACTTGAGATACAAAGTGGGATCTTTACGGCCGATCTACATACCAACGAATCGCATCCCTCAATTTCTCCACGGGAACCTCCCCATCAGGTCCCCTATCTTTCGCAAGCCCATAGTCCTTCACGAGCAACTCTCCCTTCCTCGCACCAACTTTCGCAATCGTCTTCATCGACCCAACATTCTCCGCATCAATCCTCGCCACGAGCGATTTCACCTGAGATCTACCTTAACAGAGCAAGTCAACACACTCAGTACCCATTATTCACTTTCTTTTGCCTCTCGAAGTAAATTAGAAATATAACGACTTACTCTCCAATCCCCAGAAAATCCCCTCTTTTCCAACAAATGCCTTCAAAGCTTCAGTCATATACCCCTTCCCCCAGAAATCACAATGGAGCATATACACCAGCTCCATCCCATCTCCCACCGTGCCCAGCAGCCCAATCATTCTCAGTGCCACATCTTTCCTCTCTTCGTCGTTTCGGAGTTCTGTACAGGGATCATGGCGGAGCAAAATAGCGTATTTATCGATTCTGGGGTTGACTGATGTTAGAGATTTTTGCATGAATATTCTCGATTCTTCAACAGTTTGCATGGGAGAGTGTTGCCTGTGGTTCTTGTGAGCTGATTTACAAGTCGTGTGAGGAACAAGGGACTTACGACCATATCATTGATTCTTTCGACGACCATAAGAGATGGAAATCTTGGAGATGCTTCTCTGAGATTCGCTCGAGCCATAATCGTGGAGTTTCTGCACCGTAAAACATAACCATTGAATTGCGAATTTCTCTGTTTGGAAATATAATGGCAATTACCGCCGGAAAATCGAATTTAATGAAGAATTAAGACGTGTATATTTGATGTGGAAGAGGGAGTCATAAATATGCAAGCTATCTTCCGAACTCCGTAGGTAACCTACTTCCTTGCGGAGTTGAAAGCTGAATCCTCATCTTGGTACATTTACGATTTTCAATTCAAATTGGCAAATAATTATATTTACTCTAAGCAACTCCTTCATTTCTAGGCCTATTCTCATTTGGTAGCAATGTAGGGAGATGTTCAAAAGAAATCGATATAAATCGAGAACGAAGTATTTATTAGACTTTCTCCGTCAAGACTGGTCGATCAAGATAGAAGTATTGCAAGTCGCTCTTCACTTCTCCTCCTAGATATGCCCGTGCATAAAAGGCTTTCTTCAACTCGCCCTTGATGAAGCCGTGTTTGACAAGAATCCGTGTGCTTCCAAGGTTTTCTGGGTCGGCTGCTGCGATGAGTCGCATGTATTTCTGACTGACTGTGTGGGCCATCAGTTTTCGGCTCACGACACAAATTTCATTCGAAGAAATTGAATAAGTTATACAAAGACAACCATGGATAAGAAGGAAATGCCTACCATCCAGATCCCACCACATTGCAAGGAACATAGTCAGAGCCTCAGACATATATCCTTTTCCCCAGTAGTCAGGAAGCAGGCGATATCCAATCTCAACTTCCCGCACGATTCCCACGACGCCAATCATCTTCGGCTTCACACCCTCCATTTCTCCCTTTAGCATGATAGCCCATCGTTCATTCCACGGCTGTTCGGGAGTTGGGAGGTGTTTGCGCATAGTTTGAAGTGATTCGGCAATGCTAATATCAGGCTTCCTCATGCTGTTCAATGCTGGTAAGCAGCGTTGAGCGAACTTCGGAGAGATGGGACTTCTTGTTGACTTACGACCACATCATAGACGCGTCATTGCTTGCGAGCCGGTGATAGCTCTCTAAATGATCGTCGATACTGAGTGTCTGGAGGTAGAGTCGACTAGACTCTGCTGCGTATACGGCCATGGTGATAAATGAGGAAATAAAAAAACCGAATGTCAAAAAGAACGATGAGGTCTGTAATTTATAAGCTTCTATTAAGTTCAGGACCGAGTGATTTAAAAGCTTTGATCGACTAAACCAGTGAGCATGACTCAAAGTCACGTGAAAACATAGTCTGAACTGGTGAAGATCACTCAGCGTCAAAGGTGGGATGGTGAGGGACCTATGGACCAAGTAGAAAGTGCGAATAGATGCAAAGTTACGAAATGGGTATTCAAAAACATATTTCCGAATTCATGCTTTGGGCCTCTCGACTTCCCAAATGAAGACCGACCTCCATTCCATCTCTCCCGTCTGTGGATTCGGCGCCTCGAAAGCCTTCTCAAGAATCCCCTTGTTCGCGAAGCCTGCCTTCTCCAAGACCCTTTGGCTAGGAAGATTCTCTGGCTCTGTCCCAGCGCTTAGTTTCTCCTTTTGCAGCTTCCCTACAATCACAGAATTAGCCATTTCTGTACTCATCTTCCAAGAAGCATGCAGTGGGATGTGGCATACTCTCACTCGTCCAGTAATGGTCTGCAAGCAACTTCAGAGCTTCGGGAGCATATCCCTTCCCCCGATGATCTGGGAGGATACCATATCCAACTTCGGCCGCCTGCTCATCTTCAGAAAGGCGAATGATACCCATGGCGCCAATGAACGTTGCTGCTTCTGTGCCTGACGGTCGCAGTAATATGGCATACATCTCCATCCACGGCTGCTTGTCTGATGGCATGCGGGATAATAACTTTTCTTTGGTACGTTCAAGGCTCCTTGGGCCGGAATCACTTCTGTGCCAAATTAGCATTCGATCGATCATGCATGGGAGAATTGTGGAAGGCGTGTAATGTATTAATGGAGCCAGCACTGAACTTACGACCATTTCGTTACCAGCTCGTCGGTAACCAGAGCGTGATACCCCTCCAAGTGATCCTCGACATTTAGTGGCTGTAGCCATAGTCGCTCTGACTGGGCTGCGTTCTTTGTCATTGTGAACGAAGTAGAGAAAAGGTCAGTATGTATTGATATCTCAAACAAGCCAAAATGCTAATCGTGTCTTTGCCGTTGCGTATGTATATGTATATATAGATGTAAACAATCTCGGAGTTCAAACTGATATTGACAATTGGTAAGTATGCCGAAAGCCGAATTTTGCCTGCCTGGTTTCCTGAGTCACGATTAAGTGGGAAAAGGCGAGATTTTCGTGTTCCTCGGCTGTATTAAGTCATCCACCAGAACAGAAAAAGGAAGGTGAATGAAATTCCTTTCCTGGCTGGCCACCATCGAACGACGCATAGCGAGCCGGGTGTGAAAAGACTGCCTTCTAGGTACTCATCTAGACGAGTAGGTAGCAGCGAAACGAAAGAAATAAAAAAAATACTTGCGTATCACGTGACTTTTAGAACCATCGAATGTGGGGTGGTACACCAGGTTCCAATGTCTCCAGTGCAAATGTTTGGGGAGAATAGAAGGCGCTGTATGATTTTGTACAAGCAAGCAACCCTAGCTACCGCAAATATCGCCTTGTTCATGCTGGCAGCCATGACATAGCCCAAGAGTTCCCGCAGAATCCCTCAAATCAATGCTCCATCCATCCTCCCATGTCCCAAGTTCTCCGCTGCTGTGGTGTTTGCAGTTCCCTTATTCGACCTTGTCCTCGAAGTTCTCGCCGGCGACCAAATCTGGGATGTCATCATCATCATCATCGTCATCCTTCTTATCTTCACCACCTTCTTGCTTCTGCATGGATTGGTAGCTCTCAGCCAGCTTTCGGAGGGAGGCAAGGGAGTCGGGGCCGAGTTGGTTGAGGATACCAGGGACGAGTTCAGTGAGCTCCTTATCCTCACCGTTTCCGTAGATGGCGAAGGTGTTGGAAGGGACGGCGGCGTGGACTGTGGATGGTGGAAATATTAGCATGGTCTCCAGATTCGTAGATTCCGCTGGTAGCCAATTCGAGATCCCAGCTAGGAGGTACGTTCGGAGCCTCACCTTTAGGGGCAGCAAAGTGGATGACGTTTCCATCAGACTTGAACATGTTGACCTCCTCAATGGCTTGGATAGGTTGGACGTTCAGCTTCTTGAGCGCGGTCTGGAGCTTCTTGTCATCGACACCGCCAGTCTTGTGAGTCTTCTTGACCTTTCTTCTTGGGGTACCCTTTCCACTGTTTCCCTTTTGTTAGCATGTCCTTAATCTGCAAATCCATCCTGCCCTTCCTCGATTCTATTCTCCGTGTTCGCTCTGGTTTGATGGGGGAATAACGTACCCTGCATTCTAAAGTTAGCTGTTGATCAACAAGGCGGAGCTCTGGAGCGTTCTTGGAGCCGCAGATGGGGATTCCAGGGCTGCAGAAGCCCAGAATCAATTGCTTGGGGCAAAGCTTACCAATTCGTACCGACTGCTGCATCTTCTTCAATTTTTCCATATCCATGATTGCGGTAGTAAGACCTTCGTCACAGATGGCGGGTGTTTAGGTGAGGGTGAGGCTGAGGAGACGGGTATCGTAGCTATTTGAGCGTGTTTGTCAGCAGGATTCCTTCTTCGCGCGATCGAGAGGTTCCTTCCGCAGCTTGCGCAGGCGTTAGAGATACGTACAGGTGATGATGTCGAGATGCTCCTGGGGATTGCAAGTCTCTCGAAAGGATCACGATGATTTGTGCGAGCGCCAGAACGGTGAAAATTGAGGAATTTAGCCGAGTGTGGGGAACTTCAACTTCAACCTCACCTTCACCGTCCATTGCTGTGAATAAACTTTATTGAACAACAACAAGAAGCATCCACGCAATTCCGCTTTACCAATTAAATGAGAACGAGTCTAGTATTCAGTTGGATGGTTCAATACTATGTCTTTCGGCTTGCAGCTTCTTTAATTTTACTGACGCCCGGATCCACGACGCCTCCAACTATTTGTCTTTGGCAAACCCTGGAAGACATCTTTAGGTGACAAGGACAGAATAGATCAGGCCAGAAAACCATCGAGATCACAAACCGTCAGGTGCAGGGCATGAAAACAGGTTCACAGGGAACCAATTGCTTCGCGGCTGATTCTTCATTGTCAGTTCCACACTGCCAAGAGTTTAGCCTCGGACAACACCAGAATTGCTCCAACGTTTCTTTGTTCCATAGATTTACGATTTTAGGACTGCTTCGTTTGATTTCTTCATTCTTACTTATTACCAGGCCTGTTATGGTTGGCTCATATGCCGACTTGGTCTCAGGGAAGCTCCATCAGCCCCCTCTGAATGAACTATAGTTCGATATTCTGAGAATGCAAGATATTAGCTCCTTATTGACGTGTAATGATGGCCTTAGTTTTGGTGCTAAAAATCTATTGAATATATGCGTCAAAGGCTCGTCTGCTCTGCAGAAAATACGAGCTTGTGAATCAAATTATTTCCTATGTAATCCAAACCCCTCGACCAATAATCTGGGTGCAGAAATTTCCTGAGTGCAACGATAATGGGGATTGTCAAGAGAGGTATTTAGCACTTCTTGCTAATGAGACCCAAGAACGCTAAAGTCGAGTCCAAGTGGACAAGGGTTCGAATCAGCAACACATGAAGATTCTGTGTAAGCCATGTTAACGGTCGTCCAATGAATTCAACATCCAAAGAGCTGTCTCTTGCTTCTCCAGTAGCCAAATAATACAGGCCTCTGCGCAGCTGTAGAGGTCCCTCTTAATAGCCACTTGATGGTCTCCCTCGTCTGTTGAATTTTGGTGAGTGCAAAGAGCAACAGCCCAAGCTAATTCTGTCTCTGGGTCTCGGAGTTGTCCAAGAGGGCTTATGAGATTCGGATCGCCACGGCCATATTGCTGTCTGAGTTGCCTGGAAGTTCGTGTATCTCTAGTGTGCAGTAAATTTCTGAGTCTCACCGAATACTTGGTTGAATCCGAAGTATACGAATCTAGGGCTTTTTCCGGTTAAAGTCGCTGAAGATGAATTGGTCGGCCCCCAGGTCGATTTCGAAATATTGAAAATGGTTCGAGGTGAAGGTGAAAAATACGCAGTATCGGAGTGTTTTTTTTTTTTTTTTGGCTTCGAATGTGATTCCTATTAGCTTTCGGTTTGCTAACTCCCATGGACCTTGAAGCATGAGAAGTGCTGGCATCAGGCTCTGAGCAAAGATGCTCAGTCAAGCCCGCCAACTAGTTGACCTCAGCTCCCTCGCCGAGATAAGCTCCCTGGTAAGCTGTGCGAAAATACTGGGCGACTAAAGGAAATTCACAGAGTACTGCTTCCGATCCTCGAAGTTTTTTGCTTTCCTTTGGAATTTCCTGAAATGGAGTCCTCTGATGATAGTTCGGTCATATTTCGGTAACGAGGTGTAGGCAAAAGCAGGTTCCCAAACCTATCTCGCCCAAGAAATGAAAGGATGGCTTGCTGTATGATCTCTTTAATTACAGATGTAATTGAAATATTTCATGTTCCATGTTTCATATCTGGCTTAATCCAGCCAAGGATTGATATCATAGACCCGATATTTCTGAACTGGAGTCTCTGTCTTCTTCGTTTTCGTAGCCCTTAGACTAGAAAGAGTCTCCAAAAGGTGCAACCATTAATCATTTCTAGTCCACAATCTGGTTGGCAGGGATCCCGTCATTGGATAAAGCCTCGGGCCACCCTCGGCTCGCTTATTGGGATCCCACCGGAGTAAACAACCCAATATGAGAAGTAAAAAAAGTGCACGACAATAAGAATTAGGAGATATTCTAAACTAGGAGTAGCGAGTAAGAAACGTATTTAGAGGTAAATTATTTTAATAGTGAAATATGTAGAGTCTCCCTGATATCCTTCTTGCCAGGACCGTGGACATTTCAAAAATATAGGTGAGGACGCAAAAACTGCCACTTGAAAAAGTTCAACCGAGCGAGGGTCTCTTCAAAAAGGATAAAAAAAAATATCGATCGATAATATGCATGTAAAGAAAGCCAAAAAAATAATTTAAATGAAGAGGTTCGGCAGACACTGCTTACCATTACCACTGGGTAGACACTGCTTACCCGGACTGACTCTTGGGAGCTAACCGCTGCACCATATCTACAATCTCAGAATCAGAAGCTCTTATTTCGTTACATGGTTGAGGCAAAATCTTGCACACCTTGGTCACCTTATCTTGAATCACCCTATGTCACAACCCAAGTTCCCGGACATGAGTGGACAAGACCACTCACGAAAATAACCATTTACAAGAAAACTCGCTTTAAATAGCCAAATTACACAGCGGATGATTAGCAACAGGCCACTCGACACATGTATTCAGTTGTTGCCACAACACAGATGATTTAGTCTGATTCTTGAGAGAGCAATTTGCTAGCCTCCATTCTCTCGTAGAACTACCTGCGCTGTCCAATATCCGAATAAATAATCCTTCATGTCAGAATGGAACAGTGAAATAATGCCAACCCAAACAGCTCACAAGCCTTTACCAAGGCCTATTCTACGCCGCCGATCCGAGCCCAAGAAAGTTGTGCGCTTTCTCGCAAACTTAACAAACCTAGAAACCGGCTCTCAGGCACCAGTAAACATAGGAGCGAAATCCCCCGTTCAAACAACAGATCAAAAGAAAGACAAAACGACTTCGCACACCGATAATACAACGCAAAAAACAGATGAGAGCTCGAAGAGAGATTCGAGATCAAGATCTGCCTCACCGTTCAAGAGAGCAAGCTCTCCATATCCAGGAAAGATATCGTCAGCCTCGACCTCACAAGAGCCACCAGCAGATCACGGTAAGCACAAATCAAAACCTGTAGCTCAAAATACGACTTCAAGACCTCTTCCCGCTGCTTCTTGGCATCACAATCCAAGTCCAAGCCCAGCCTACAGAAAGACCCTAAAGTCCCTGAAGCCAGAAGCGGCTCTTCCACATCCACCTCGAGGGGCATCCCCATCTCGACCTCGATCAAAATCACCGCATCCGAATAGACTTAAACCTACAATAGCCCAACCTCAACTAGCACCCAAACCTCGACCCCGGTCAAAATCGCCCCACCCAAATAAACAAACACCTCACAACCCTCCATCCAGGCACCTAGTACCAACACCAACGCCAGCAGCTGCAAGACCAATACCCGCAAACCGTACTTCAACAAAATCACGATCAAGATCAAGAGCAGCACGCGAACCAACGCCAACTGGAACAAACCATAGCCCGGACCGACATCGTCCAAGAGGACGTTCTCCAACAGGTAGACTTGCCCCAACACCTGCGCCTCTTCGTGAGTCTACTCCTCCTCATCGGACGGAGGATCGCCTGAGACAGCCCACCCCGACCCGCGCACGCAGCCACTCACGGCCAAGAGCACGTATGCCTGAGCACGCAGGACATGGGATAGGGCAGTGGATTCGATACCGGATCATTGATACAGTGACTGGAATGGCGAGGGAAAGAAAATGAGTCAGAGGAAGCCTGGGGTGTCGAGTTGAAAAATTAAATCAAGATGGTTGGCCTCAGTCACAATGAGAGTACATTGCCCTACACTGATGAATAGATAGTAGTTTAATCTGCTTCTCCTGGATAAAAAATATTGGCCTATTTCATTCAAATTTTGTAAAGAGATTGATGTGATTCATTACAGTAGCGGTACTTTTATTTGATTATATTTATTGCAGAAGTGTTGTTACACAAGCTCCTTCTTAAGCGAGAAGTTTTGTTTGGAAATTGCTCAACTCAGTTAAATGATATTCTGTGGATACCCACATGCTGGCATATTTAGGAGGGACCTTCTGTACTTCATACAAGGAAGCAGTGATTTACTTGTATATTTACTAGTGACTATTCATTCTTTAGGCAAGGCCGCAAGGGCTTCTGATTGGCTGTAGGTTGAGGTTCCGTTCACAACACCATGTCTTTCTGTAAGGGCACAATCTCCTTTTTTTTATTTTTTAAAACAATCCTTCCTAGCCTTCTAACTTCTAATATTCCTTCAACAGTCAACACTATCAACTCAAATCATTAACATCAAGAATGCTTTGTACAACTCGTGCCACTGCAGCATGGCGCAACCCTAGCTTACGCCAAAGGCTTCGTGTGGTCTTCGCATTTCAGACTACAAATTTAGAAACAGGCTCAGCTGCTCCTTTGAACCAGCCTTCGCCTATTCCCCCAACACAGGATACAGAACCAAGAATAGTTCTTCCTCAAAACTCGACACAAACAGGAGATAAGGTTGAAGGATCAGAGAGAACTTCAACAGACTCTCCTACAGCCGCAACATGGGGAACACGTCCAGTCACCAATACTAGTAGATTTACCAGACAGAAAGTAACTCTACTACTATCTCACCATCACCAATACCAGTACCTGTTCAGGCACACTCACCACATGCTTCAACTCTATCACCTAGCCCTTCTACCACCAAACCCAAGCTTAGTATCCAGACAAGCCAAATATCACGACCCCACGTTATGGATACAAATCCCACACCAGTTGCACCTCCTTTCAGACCCCCATACTCTGCAACATTCCAAAGACGATTGAACCCAAGACATGTCACAAGAAGATTATCTGAAATTGGATCTGAGGATAACTCTTTGTCTTCGCAACTTCAGCCTATTCGAGGACGAAGCACGTCATCCACCTCCTTACGGTCATGCGAAAACTCTCATTCATCCTCACCATGCCGTCAGGGAAGAAGTACATCTACTTCCTCAATACGGTCTTCAAACGCAGGCTCCAACTCTCCACCACGTACTCGGCGACGGCGCAAATCGACTTCATCTTCTCCTCCCTGTCAATCACACCATCTCAAGCGCCGTCATACATTCGACGGCATCCTTCCTATCCTTCACTCAGATCTTCGTCAACTTCTCTACCTTCTACCAGGCGACGACCGAAATCCCCAAAAGATCGCCGAGGATTGACCAAGAGGTCGGCGATCTAGATCTATCTGGCCTTGATAACTGTCTCAATTCAGCCTCACTTTGGTTTACCTACCAGTGATAGAATGACCCTAGCGTCTTACTACTAGAACAAAGTAATTGCCACAATACCGGTTCTCTTCAGACAGTCTTTTTCTATTTTTATTTTAGATTGTGCCTGTTCTGAATTTCTAAATGTCATCTCGCCACTTGGATACATCACAATGCAATGTCTTACGGACAGCATCATCATCACCCAGTTGTTCTTTCCCATTCCGATACAAGCCACTCCCCTTTCGCCACTCCATTTTACGCCTAGCTACCTGACCTCCTCATCGCAACCAACCCTTCCCGTCTCCCCTCAAACCACAAAAACGGACATCTCCATAATCCCTCAACCTCCAATCCTCACACCAGAGCCGAGCGATCCGTGAACCGGGCCTCGAAACCCATTCCATCACCAAGCGCTAGAGATCAAAGACAGCGGGAGACATGCAAAGCTGATAGATCGGGGCGTTCGAAAAGCTCCCTTGGCGCATACTGGAGATATAGTGGGATGGGTGAGCTCCGATTCGTTAGCCCGGCTGGCCTCAGCTCGGCTGTCCCTCATCGAAACTGCACGATCTGGTCTGGGTCTGGTCTGAGCTGAGATGTGCGGGGTAGGAGGCTGGAGGCGTTTGTTAGATCTGGGAGTGCGTGGGAACGAGGAATTGGTCGGTTCTCATTGAGGGGCAATGGGCGTTGGTAGGTGCGTACATGCAGTAGACTAAATAAACATAGCCACTGCGTGCGGAACTAAAGCTAAAGGCTGAAGCTAGAGCTTATCGAAAGTGGCCAGGTGCTTTGACAATATTGATATTGGCGAGGATAGTGGAATAAGAGAACTATGCAGTTCAATGGCGCTTCTGGGTGTTTTTGTGTCGTTTTGTCTTGTGCCTTTGCGTCGGCACTTTTTACACTTCCACCCTTCTGCGCTTTAACAGTTTTCTTGCATGAGAAGCGCGGAGCTATACGGACAGGGACGACTGAGGCTGGAAAGTTCCGGAGAGGTCCTCCAGATTATGATAAGCTAGTCTCAAGAGCCCAATATCTCAACCCGTCTAACTCTCATACCCTGATCCAAACGAAGACCTATCACATACATATCAACATATATCCCAACCTATCAATCATCGGCTTACGTCCCAGTAAAACTACAAGGTTAATCCCTCCCGTCCCGTCCTCTTAACCAGTAACCAAAAAAACTCACCCTACCTCTAACCTATCAAGCTCATCCATATGCTCCTCGCATGCAAACGATCCGGGACCGTACCTACCACCCTCCTCATCGACAAAGTAAGGTCGCCAAATGAACGACGAAACAATCCCGAACTCGTCTACTCCTTCCATCACGGCATGTAAATTTCATGCACCCCCGTCCGCAAAAGGGGTATTTACCGCCCACAAACAGGCTTCGCCTCTCACATGTCAAGCAGGAAGATCAACAGCTAGGGATCATACATCCACACACACCACTTCCAACAAAGAAATCAGCATATGTGACAGAATTTCAGTACAGCAGTCCAGACCAGCTCGCCAGCTCATCGAACAGCACCGCACGAAACGAAATACTCGGCAATAGAAGCATAGGAAAACCGGAGCGATATCCAACCCAATCATCCACCCCGACACGGGCATATGCTACGCGAGGCCATGGCCTGCAGTGCAGCGTAATGCAGGAGTGACGGGAAGGAGACACAAACGCAGGTGTCAAGTCAACCCAAGTCAGTCATCAGTCAGACAGGAAGAAAGAACCGCAAGGGGAAATTTACCGCGAGAGTACAGTAAATCCAACCCAACACGGTCCAGCCGAGCCGATACAGTCGGGAAGGATCTGGCTGACTTCATGCTTGTTAAGAGAAGGCCCTTGATATAACATCATAACCACCAACCATTCATATTCGTCATGTGGAAGTACGAATGAATCCTTCAGGCTTTAATTGGAAAAATGTTGACAAACAGAAACCGAAAGGCCAAATCAAGGGTTGCTGTAGTCATAGTCATAGTCATAGTCTGGCTAATCCCTGAGTGGGCTTCACTTGAACCGACAAGGGCAACTCTAATCCGACAAATTTTGCCAGAAGAAATTCCATGAGAGTACGAAAAAGAAGAAGAAAAAGACACCCAAGATCCTAAATTTCTGGTTAACGACTTACAGGATCCGGCCATCCCCGTCCCATCCATCCTTCCCTCCCTCCCCTTCCCTGCCACACCGCTCCACTACAGTAAGACCAACCAACAACACGCAAACGAAACCAACTTCCAACACTGGCTACAGTACAGCAGAAGTCAACCTGCCAGCTCTTGGCTTCCGTTCATATAGATCCCAACTCTGGGTATATATCCGCATTTGCACCTGCACTGCTAGAGAAGAACAGAGCAGAACAATTCGGCGCAAAGCGCGGCAAGCCAGCACATCAACTCAGAACTCCGAGGAGAAGAAGACTGCCTCTCCCGCATGCAACACTCCCAGACCGCGATAACCGCCGGCACATCCATCGCATTCGCAAAAGACGGGTGTGAGAAAAGAGAAGGAAAAAATGATACATCAGATTCAAGAACAGGGGAGAAAGGAAGGGAGTGACCGAGGGGTCAAGAATAGGCAAAATGCACAAACGACAACACGAAAAGCACCAAAAACACGAAAAGTCTGACTGACTGACTGATTGACTGGAATGTTTGTCATCGACAGGAAACTTTAAATACCAATCGTCTTTAGATTAGACACATATTACTTTTTGCGCAACGGCCCTTGCCATGCATGCTGTTGCACCACCACACTCAGGGCATTTTTTGATCGGGATGAGCCGATGCCGATGCCGAATCGGTACGACGGTGATAGGTACACTACGGGTACACCTGCAGGCTGCAGAGAGGGGGGCGAGGGATTCGAGGGGCTAAGAAAGTCAGGATAAATTGATCGCCGTGTGGATGTATGGATGGAGGATTGAAGGGAATGATGAGAGATGCAGACCAGACCGCTGTCTGTATCCGACACCGTGCATTAAGCACTGACGAGGCGACGAATGAAGCCCTTATCATCTGATCGAATTCCGTACCGAGCGCTGCAGTGCAGGATATGCAATGCGGTCCGCATGTACAGTGCGTCTGTATGTATGCTGCGGTCCGTATCTGCTGTACGAAGTCATGTACATTCGTTTGTGGCGGACCTGTCATATCATGCCAAACTCGTTCAGTTAAACGTTTTGCTGATGATAAAGGAAAGGGACTGGCTGTATGGCATGTATGGATGGATCAAAATTGCAAGAACCGTATTCATCCAAACCGGTTCTGCTTCTGCTAGCTGGAAGTAAAAAAGCAAAATCAGAAACTGAACAAGGGTAGGTACATAATGTAGCAGCGGGCGGGCGGGCATATCCGTATGGAGACGTGGGTTGTGGGGTTGATATATGCATGTATGTACTTGGTGCATGCATGCATATAAAACATGCATCTGCAGTAAAAGTAAAAGCAAGTGTATGCCACGTTTGCGTTCCTTCCTCTTCTCGACTCTGCCTGCAGATATTGCTGGTGTTCCTTCCTACTCGGCCGAGTGCTTGACTGCATGGTCTTCAGCAAAGCAGGGCAAAATAAGCGACTTTTTTGTGTTTGTTGAGCTGGACTGGACTGGACTGGACTGGACCTACCTGCCTACTCGGTAAGATACATCCTTCTAGATACCGGAATTACTGCTGCATCAATACTTCCTGGCCTGCATCTACCTTAGTGACGAATCATTCCGCGAGTAGCCATGCACAACAAACAAGTAGGAGGGGAAAGAGTGCAAGACATGCGGGACGGCTCCAGAGTTGTGTTGTTTTTGGTAACGAAACGGAACGAACGAAAGCTTTTTCGACCTTTGCCCAGACTCATGCTCATACATATGCTCATGTTGATGAGATGAGGGGGTTGCCTCCATCTCTGCTTCTCACAGTCGAATACTTTAGCGAGCCTCGTTCGTTTCCGTTTGCTTGCAGATACCGCATGAGGACCGGAGGGTCTAGACATCAAGCGAGTGAGAGTGAGTGAATGTATCTTTGAAGGAAGAGGGGTAGCACTATGATCTTGCGTAAGCGTTTCGTTTCCACTAGTTTGTCTTCTTCGATCTACTGTGTATCTATTAGTTGGCTTGGTTTGAGTTTAAGGTACTGCATATGAGGAATATCGATCGGGTCAGCATGCCGATCGTGGCAAGTTGTGTTGCCTCACAGTACCTCGCCTTTCATCTCTGTGGATTTGATTCGATTTCGACTCGATTAATTTTCCTCCTATCGTACGTACGATGCATTAGGGTTGCATTCGGAATAAGCCACCTCAGTACAGTACAGTACAACTCGGGGAAATCAAGTACCAGATCTTGCGCTTCGTTCTATTGAGGTGCAGTGCAGGAGGCTATTGGCGAATATGTCCGTACACACAGCACAACTTTGTGTCGTTACAGGACGTGCGTACTCCACACGGAGAATATTAATGCTAGTTATTCCAATCTAATCAGGACTGTGTACGTAACCGTGAGTTACAGTACAAGCACGATAAACGACCTGTGAGAGTAGTGGTGTGACGAGATATTGATGTGCTGCGATGTGATGGAGGGGAGAGGTGGGGGGAGGTTACACAACCCAGGCCGTTCTCGTTAAGGAAGGGAACTCCCGCAGTTGGGAATCGAATCAAAAGCGATCGACGGAGTCAATCGAACGCCAATCCTCCACGATAACCGTATTTGTATATACCTATGCACGCAAGTCTGTAAGCGAATATCCTCCTTGTCAATGCACTCGAGGTTGGTTACCTCTATCCATACGTGCGTACAGATAGATAGCATCCTCAGTCCGTATGCGAGTGTTTACATACAGCAGAACAACCAGCCAGATAGCATCAGAATCCGGGAAGCCACAAAACCCAGATCAAGATCCAGATCTAGATTCAATACGTAATCATGGCTTAACCTGTCCCGTTCTCTATTTCGGTTTGTTATCCGTTTGAGTAAACGAGTAAGGGAGTACATTAAGTGCAGAGTTAGTGACGAGAAGAGGAGGTGAAGAATCATGAAGCGGTGAAGCATCTCCACTGACTGACCGACTCCTCGCCTCCCCTCACTTCCTAAAACGATGAGGTACATACAATATACATCTACGTCCCAATATTCAATTAAATACAATGCAATTCCGCCATTAGCGACATGATCTAGACTCCTTCTCAATAACTGACTTACTCACGCACTCACTCACTCACCGTCTATGTAATCGCATCCTTCATTTTCTCTCTCATCATGCCATATCAGTTCTATATCGCAATCCCAGTCAGAATCTTCTCTCATCCCATCGTTTCATCATCTCATCTTCCCACCCTCAGCAGTAACATAAATGACAGCGGCACACTCCATCCAATCCAATCCAACCAGCCAATACAGCATCGGCCAGTACACGGAGAATAAAATAAATCAAAAGCACACACTCGTGACTCACGACAAGACGAACCCTCGAACCGCTTGCGCCGATTCATGGATGAGATGGAAGAGCCGGAAGTAAGGGGACGTCATCGGCCGCAGGAGTGGATATCTTTCTTCGCTGAGTCGCCGACACTCGTGTAAGTCAAAATCGCTGACTCTCTCTCATCCATACATACCCTTGGAACCTACCTCCTGTCTTACTTTCCGTTCTCTGTTTTTCTCCTCTTGAAAGGTGGCACTCTCTCACCTAATTCTTACACAAGCTTCAATGGCCTCCATTCATCCATCCATCATCTCCCCTCCTCTCCTCTCCTCTTCTAAACCGATCCTCACATCCATTCACCCATCTCACATCCATCTCACCAAACAAAATCATGCCGTTACATACCTCCCCTCTCCCTCCGCAACCCAGCCCAAAAAAAGCCAAGACCACCCAAAAAGGATGCGCGATTTCACTGCTCGGCCCGCTGCTGCAGGACAACCGTTTAGAGTAGTTTGTACTCCCTCCCCCCAGCCCAGAGCCACACCGTATCCACCCTGCCACAACACACAAGGGGGCACCACTGTACCCCCAGCTTGGTGTGGTGGTTGTGTGGCCGATTCAGCAGGGCTGTCGTGGACGCTGCACTGTAAATGCACTGTAACCGCACCCACATACATCCTCAACCATCGTGACATGAAATTTTACAATACTGTATGTCCGTCTGTACCTTACGTACCAAGATACGTAAACAACATCCCATGATTATTAGACTTTTTTATTTTATTTTTACCTTTCCATCCCCC